>JAVYIG010001996.1:225000-280017 GCA_035222895.1 Strongylocentrotus droebachiensis | reverse complement strand
GAATGAGCTTGATTACCCTTCCTTCACGACTAACATCAATTGAAGCTTTTAAACGCCACCTAAACAACCCCCACAAAATCAAAACTGAATATATAAATATATCGAAATTTTTTTCTCACCGACCTTTTCTCTTTTTCTTAGGAATTTTTTTCTTCATCGTTGTATCATTTTTATAATAATAATAATAATGGTGGCTTCTTTAGCGCTCATGTCCGTCACGTTGTGACGCTCCTGGCGCTGCCCTGATTATTACCCTGGCTTTAGCAAGTCAGCCACTGCGGCGCTCTAGCATTTCAAGGAATTGATTCCTGCCAGGTGCCCATTTACATCACCTGGGTTTAGTGTGGCAAATGTAAATCAATGTCTAGCCAAAGGACATTTGTTTTTTTATTGTTTTGCGGTAATATGACCCATGTGGAAACAGTTATTACTATTAGCTGACAAGGGTTCTCCAACCCTAGAATAAATCTAATCAAATCAAATCAAATAGATTTATACTTTGATACAAACAAATTGAAAGAAACGAATAAAGGAAAACTTTACAGTCACATAATATTAAATATAACCCTAAACTTTGCAAAATAATTGTCAATTTCCTTTTTGTATTGTGTTTTTTTATTTTTTAATTTTTTTTTACTCACACTTACCTCAAAAGGAATTGGACTGTCGATGGGGTACCTGCCATCCAAAGTCTTACTCAACGACTACTTCATGGATGATTTTATCCTCATGAATTCTATAGGCAATCTAGGAAGTACTGTAGGTGCATTAGTTGTTCCTGTGATCATTGAGAGGTCACTACAGGCTTACGGGTTCAGTGGTGCCATGTTGATCTTAGGAGGGATCAGCTTACATGCAATAGTTGGTAGCGTTACTCTTCGGGCCAAAGAGTCAAGTCAAGAAACTGAAGAGATTCCTCTGATCAATCCTAATAGTGATTACCAGAGGGTAGATATGATTGTGGGGGGAACCAGTTATCTCGGTCGACCATGAAGCAACTTCCACAGATATTAGCCAGTGTTCAAATCAAATTGGCGAGGAATCTCCGAGGCAAAGATTGTGGCACTGGATTCGGCATTGCATCTTCGTGGAGGAACCTCTCATGTCACTATCACTTCCTTGTCTCTTCCTCACCTCATCCATCTTACAGTCGTGGTTTTTGTTCCTCGTTCCGAGAGCAGAATGGCGCGGAATTCCATCTTCTACAGCTGTCTTGCTATCTTCTTTTGGTGGAGGAGGTGGGATTATTGGTCGAATTCTGTGCATAGTTCTCCTCTACTTTGGGGTCGATTTCATCGTGGTTTTCCTGATCGTGGGCGTGATATCATCGACTACCTTCTTAATCGATCCGCTGTTAACATCGTTCCCGGCCATGTGCGCCACGGCGTTTGTTCAAGGAATGTGTCTCTTCAGCTCATCTCTTGGTTACGGAGCCTTCATCAAAGTCTCCGTGTCCAATAAAAACTTCACGATTGCCTCGGGAATAAGCGGCTTGGTGGTCGGTCTCGGAGGAAATGTAGGAAGTCTGCTGTCAGGTAGGTCAACCGTCATTTTATTACATTAACTTTGACCAGAAACCATAGAGATATAACTTATAAGCCGTTGTAGGACTTCTTCTTTTGTCTAAATGTTACGAATGTGTTTTCTAAATGTCGTATTTTAGGTCACATAATTATTTACATTGTTTTAAAGTAATTAAAGACATAAAGGCTTATGGTTAGCCGGCCAGCTTATTCTATTTTGCCAATTAATACTCTAATTTGATCTGTGTTTTACCAATTTGATTTCTAATCTCTCTGTCTGATTGTGAAGGTATGATCAAGGACAAGACTGGATCCTATACCACAGTATTCCTTTTTCTTGGTTCTGCCAACTGTCTTACTGTGATCCTCACCATTGTCTTCTTGGCTGCCCGGTGGAGGAGGAATCATCTCTCCTTACAAGGCAACTTAAAAGACGAATCATCAATGTATAAGCGAGTTCGTAATTAGCCACTGGAGTCGTATGACGTCAACGTGTCATAGGTCAAATGAACATATCCAGGGCTGTCAACCTTGGGGAACTGCTTCGAGGGAGATCGTATGCAATTCTTTTTGGCTCAACGGGAGAGGGGGGGGGTGTTGAAGAAAACAAATTGCTCACTTTGGATCACGAGGAGTATATTCCTCGTGGTGTAAGTCCCCTCCTATGGGAAATATTATATATATATATTATAAATCAATCGATTTGGTCGATCCAGTTCGATGGCACAAACACGACACTATACTGGACAAAGATCCTAACAATAATATAACTTAGTCTTGTTGCTCTGTTCGCCAGCAGTTTGAGGTTATGGAATCCCGTGGCACATTACCGTACTCACAAGAGCTCTCTCATTTTGCGCATCTGCCGCTTACCCGATCGATCCACGAACAATAATTATTCAACAACAAAAAAAGAAGAAAAAAAGAAGTTCATTGACTTGATATCAGCACTCAAACTCAGAACTGTAATCACAAACGAAATGTAAACCATCTAAAAATTCATAGTTATAACAAATATCTATAAAGATATGTCAAGCAACAAACTAAATAATATCATATTCAAGAAAAAGATATTATGCACCAAACGCCCTGAAACAACATTTCCAATTAGGGGAGGAGGCCCAACTTTCTTTCTTCTTTTTTGCTCCCGAAAAGTCGCTCAGTTGGGGGGGGGGGGGGGAGAGGGTAGTGAGCAGCATTTTTTTTTTTTTTTTTTTTTTTTTAGCTCCCGAAAATTTGAAAATCACGTGGTTTTACACGGTTTTTTTCCCCAAGGGGGGTCGGGCCCCCCGCCCCCCCCCCCCCCCCCCGCCCCCTCCTGGATCCGCCACTGGATAAACTTAACCTTAACACAGGGAAGTGCTAATTTTTCAGACTCCTTTTTTGCACTCCTCTCTTTACAGTCTCCTGATGATAATTTTGTAAATGATATAATACCAAACTGTTATACAAAGGCACCCAAGTGTATCTGGAATAGATCCCATCACACTGTGGCATTACATGGAAACGAAATAGCAGATCACCTCGCAAATACAAGCACTACAGCAAGAAATCATAATAAAAAAAATCGGTTATTTTTATCTAAAATGAAAGCGTTGTTAAAATCAGAACTGTAAAATAAATGGAAACAAAGATGGGAAAATCTTATTGACACAAGAACTTTCAAACCAACAGCTTTATGCATACTGAACATAGACAGCGAAGTATTATTCACAGACTCGGAATAAGCAATGTTGGCTTAAATGCAGACCCCGCCAAAGTATGGTCATCCCGAACAACCCCTAATAGTAAAAACTGTAACTACTGCAATATACCCCTGAAACAATTATTCATTATTTAATAGAATGCCCAAAATTTACAATAGAATGAGCAATGTTGATGACATAAAGCAATATAGTTAAGTCCAGCGAAATAATATGAGTTATAAATTCAATAGAAAAAGCAGTCAAAAAGCTCTATATATTGCTTCATTCATAAAACGAGGCGCTTTGAGCTTTAGCCCGACGTAACGCAATGTATCGCACCGGTCAGTGGCAAGAAATTTTCCACTCCCAGTGATCTGGCCTATATCAGCCATGGATCTAAGATCTCAATCCTGTTTTTATCAAGAAATTGTGTGAATAATCAAAATTTGCCGTCTATTCCTTGTCAATCTCGGCGAATGTTTTGTATTATTTGTATATACTATTGAACAATGCAACTGTATATTGTATTCTTTCATATCATTTTTAAACAATTCAACTATATATTGTATACTTTTAACATTTCTGAAGGATACAACTAAATATTGTATACTTTATTGTAATTTTGTGAACAATGCAACTATATTTTGTACACTTTAATACAATTTTATACAATGCAACTAGTATACTTTAAGACAATTTTGAACAATGCAACTAGTGTCTGTAAACTTTATTAGTATTAGTGTTTGGATTGTTTTACAAGGATTTGTTCTCCCAAAAACCGAATTAAATGGGGGAAGAAGAAGATGTAGGTGTATATTCCTGTATGTCCAATCGAGTATATACTAAATAAATACACCTCTACCCTTGATTGGGCTTCCAATTCCAAGTACACTCAAATTATCCGAAGGGGAAAAAACATGGGGATCAAGAAGGCAGAGCATTAAAAGAAAACAAAACATAATCAAAGAAAGGGAATATAATTCTGTCCTTCGCGTACAGTTATTTTGAAATGACCGCATTTTTATTCGATTTTCATCAAACAATTTCTATGCAAGCCATACTTTTGAGTATTAGCTTTAAAAAAAAAAGGCATTATTAAAGTGAAGAAGCGAAAAAGATCGAGTTAAACAAAAAAAGTAGAAGACATTTTTCACGCCTTACGCGTATAGTGTACAACTTAATATGCGGTTGTCCGACATCATAAACAAAAAATGAAACGAGGGTGGGTGCATACAGGTACGGAGCAGAAAACGATGTTATCGGGAAATATTTATCGCGGGCAAATCTGCTTTGCTGAAATTTTGATAGACCGGCCCTAAATCAAAAATATCGAGCGGCCTCTTGGGGGGGGGGGGGGAGGGGCTCCCCGAACTCCATTATGCCAACTGGCCCCTGGTGGTCAACGATTTTGCGAAAATCTTTAAAAATGTTGCTCGAGGAATTTCAAAGGTTGAAGGGTAGGAGAGGGTAAGTTGACAAGGAAATCAAATATTGGGCGCAAAAGTACAAATCAAGCCCATTTTTATCGTTGTACAACGCCCAACAATGACTTCTTCCACTCTCCCAAATCAGTCTGTCTCTCCTCCAAAATTCATCTTCACTTGACTTTTGGGCGACTTTGTATATTAATGTATGTTTCTCCTCAGATTCCTCATAAAACATTGAGATATGCAAGGTGTGTTCAGGGGCGTCGATAGACCTTTTTCAGTGGGGGGGGGGGGGGTGTAGAGGCCAACGATTACCGACAAAACTAGCCACCAAATACCGACAAAATTAAATGTCCCAATATCTACAAATTTAACCCTATAAACCCGGGGCCGAAGGCTAAATTATTTTTCCTATGGATCATTTTCCTCGACGACATAAATATACGAAATATTTCGTCAACTTAGTCAGCATCATAGCTATTTATTTCAATGCAGGCGCGGAGCTTATGAGGGACGGGCGGTAGTGAGCAAGCGAATCACTTAAAGAGCTCATTAGAGTGGTGTGGGTGATAGGCCTCCCGCGCGAAGCGCGGAAGCTTAGACATTTCATTCAATTATTAGAGAAAGTAGACGATTCGTTGAACCGTGCTCGACTCTTAATCCTTGTCTGAAATAATTTTTTCCCCTCCTGCGCGAAGCGCGAAAGCTTTGACGTTTTATTAAATTATGAGAGAAAGTAGACGATTCGTTGAACCGTGCTCGACTCTTAATCCTTGTCTGAATTAAGTTTTTCCCCCTCCCGCGCGGAGCGCGAAAGCTTTGACGTTTCATTAAATTATGAGAAAAAGCAGACGATTCGGTGTACTGTTCTCGACTCTTAATCCTTATCTGAATTCACTTCTCCCCTTCCCGCGCAAAGCGCGGAAATTTTGACGCCTTTCATTAAATTATTAGAGAAAGAATATATATATAAACATATATATATAAAAATATTATTATTAAATTATTAGAGAAAGAAGACGATTCGTTGTACCGTTTTCGACTCTTAATAAGCCCTATATTTTGTCTGAATTCAGTTTCCCCCTTTCGCGCGAAGCGCGGAAGCTCTGACGTTTCCTTAAATTATTAGAGAAAGAAGACGATTCGTTGTACCGTTTTCGACCCTTAATCATTGTCTGAATTAAGTTTCCCCCTTCCCGCGCGAAGCGCGAAAAGCTTAGACGTTTGATTTAATTATTATAGAAAGAAGACGATTCGTTGCACTTTTTCGACTCTTATGAAGCCCTATTTGTCTGAATTCAGTTTCCCCTCTCGCGCGAATCGCGAAAGCTTTAACGTTTCCTTAAATTATGAAAGAAAGAAGACGATTCGTTGTATCGTTCGCGACTCTTAATCCTTGTCTGAATTCAGTTTTCCTCCTTCCGCGCAAAGCGCGGAAACTTTGACGTTTCCTTAAATTATTATAGAAAGAAGACGATTCGTTGCACTTTTCGACTCTTATGAAGCCCTATTTGTCTGAATTCAGTTTCCCCTCTCGCGCGAATCGCGAAAGCTTTAACGTTTCCTTAAATTATGAAAGAAAGAAGACGATTCGTTGTATCGTTCGCGACTCTTAATCCTTGTCTGAATTCAGTTTTCCTCCTTCCGCGCAAAGCGCGGAAACTTTGACGTTTCCTTAAATTATGAGAGAAAGAAGACGATTCGTTGTACCGTTCTCGACTCGTCTAAATGAAGTTCTCCCCTCCCGCGCAAAGCGCGGAATTTTTGGCGTTCCATCAAAATATAGAGAAAGGAAGACGATTCGTCGTACCCTTGTTGACTTTTAATCTTTGTTTGAATTCAGTTTTCCCGAACATTTTAAACCTCGGATTTCTTTAGCTGATATTTTCGGAAAGTGAAACTTCGAGAAAATAAAAGTATTGTAGTTGTAGTCAATCACTCTCGAAGTCGTCACAGCGGATAAAAAGTCACAGTTCGTAGCGAAAAAAACTTGTCGGCCGACCGACAATATACATCTTACCGACTTCAAAATTCTGCATTGATATAGTACACGAGGATCAAGCAAGAATGCCGACACAGCTGACCCGACACAGCAACATATTTACCCGTGTCTTACTTGCTCCCTTGACGAGACGACTCCACCCAACAACCCCCCTCTCTCTTTTACTCCCTTTCCTCCTCTCTCAGGCTCTTACCTCCCCTCTCTCTCTTTTCTTTCTTTTGTTTCCCTTTTCTTTTTTTTCTTCTCTTTTTTTCTTTTCTTTCTTTCTTTCTTTTCCTTTCTTTCCTCTCCTCCCTCTTGTTTTTCTTCTCTTTCTTTCTCCTCTTTTCTTTCCTTTCTTTTCCTTTCTTCTTTTCTTTTCCTTTCTTTCTTTTCTTTTCCTTTCCTTTTTTTTCTTTTCTTTCCTTTCCCTCTCTTTTTTTCCTACCCCTTTTCTCTTTTTTCCCGACGGCAGCGCAGACTTAACGACAATATCCTGACAGGTGAGGATTTTTTTAAAGGGGGGGGGGGGTTTAAAATCGGGCCCAAAATTTCGCAACGACTTAGCCAGCCGCTGAATAAGCGGGGGGGGGTGGGGTGGGGGGGGGGGAGGTAAGCGGACACTTTTTTTTTTGGAGTCCCCAAAAAATCGCAACGACTCAGCCAGCCGCTGAATAAGCGGGGGGGGGGGGGGGGTGGGGTGTAAGAGGACACTTTTTTTTGGAGGGGGGGGGGGGGTAAGGTCACCTTTATTACGTCAGCCATTGGCATATTTTTATTTAATTTTTTTAATTAAAAAAAAAAAAAATCCAAAGGGGGGGGTGGTTTTCCAAAAAAGCACACATAAAAAAAACTCAAGGGGGGGGGGTTTAACCCCAACCCCCCCCCCCCCCCCCTGCGTACGCGCCTGGGTGGGGGGGGTATCGCACCCCCCCCTCCCCACACCCCTTTGGCGACGCCCCTGGGTGTGTTATTACACATCAAATCAAATTTGAAGCATAAGAAACTGCAGATACATCCAGAGATTTACCCCTCCCATCCTGAGAATACGGTAGAGATTTGAAATAAATATTGGCGGTGTTGGAGTGGGGTTCCCCGTCCCAATCTGAGCAAATTCTGAGACTTAAGGCCAACCAGGTGTGTTGATATGCACAATTGCACTTAATTTCGTATTATTATTAGGTAATCTGTCATAGACAGATCACTATTGATTTCGTCAGAATTTTCTTTATTTTTATGTGTCCCGCTTTTTTGTGCCGGTAATAACTCAAGATCGGTACAGTCAATTTCTTTCAATTTTGACAAAGTCATAGTTCCTTGTCATGAGACGTGACAGTGACATTTTTAAGGTCATCAGGTCTTGATGACGTCATCCAGGCGCCATTTTGTTGTTGGTGGTACTTTCAAGTTATTGTCATATTTTCATAACAGAAAGTCACTTCTCATTCATACTTAGCACGATCAAGGTCAATATCCGTCTGGTCAATTTCAGGTCAATAAACGCGCGCATACAATTTATGTTTAATCCAAAATATCAATTTACAATGTATCCAGTTTTGTTAAGAATGATTTGTACAATTTGTATTTGATTTGAGAGAAAATAATAAAAAATATCTTTTAACAAAAAAAAGTGTGTTCATCGGTGTTTCTATAATGTGTAGTATCTTATTATATATATATATTGTTATTGTTTTGTAATCTTGTTATTTATTATTATGTTAGGGGACTATTACTTTTCAAATTTCCTTTTTAGTCTCTAATTTCTTCATTCCAGAATTGTAAGATTATGATTGTTTCATGTTACTTTTGTATATATGTTATTTTATGGTTTTATGATTGAAATAAATGAATTGAATTAAAAATCTAATCAGTTCATTAGCTCTGCATGACCCAAGTTTGGCGCTAATCCATCAATTGGTATTACTTGAGAAAACGCGATCACGAGAACAGTTCGGACGGACGGACAACCAGAAAACATATTGCCTTGAGGCATAATGATAACAACAATTATAATAATAATAACAATAATAATAATGAACATACAAATAATCATCATCATTACCATCTTATGTTTGTGGCATGTAACTATTCTTCTCTGTTCCTGTCTTTCTTTATAACTCTTCCTTTCTGTCTCTGTCTCTGTCTCTCTCTCTCTCTCTCTCATACACACACAAACACACACACACACACACACACATAATCTGAGCAAAAAATCTATATGCAGTACAAAGAGGTATTGATAGAAGTTGATTTCTATAGTGTTCACAATCATGTTTTATAACATGTATACAAATAATCAATTCAATTACACGCTATCAGATATTGGTCATACATTGGTCACATATTGGTCATATAGCTGCACCCATCTTGTCTAGAAATTCACACAAAAAGTCAATATTTCAAGGTGTTGGATGCATAGTTAGGATTTCAAAATTTAAAGGCATATTAATATTCGCACAAATCAAAGATTATGCATAATCTGACTGGTTGAACAATTATATAATATAGACTGGCCTTGAGGGAGATAAAACATACATTTCCCAAACTAGACTCAATGCCCCGAGTCAAAGACGAGGGCAATATGGGTCTTGTGAGAGCAATATATGTGGTATCTCCCGAAAGTTAATCCAGTCAATATTGTTATTGTTATCCAAATCAGACATCTAGGGCAAATACATTAATCAACCATGACAATCTCATAGAACTGAAAAAAACTTTGTCAAACCAGCATGCACTGTACATTCAGTGCAAACCACTTTGGTGTGATTATTACGTCACAATAGAGTGCGCGCAAAGTGCGCAGGTTCTCGTACGCATAATAGATGCGCAATGAAAATGACAAAATACGTCGTGGTGAATATGAGACTTTATATACCTCACTTAAGTAATCCAGCCATCTTTTCATGAGAGAGTAATATGGTCTCATATTTACTGATTAACTCTTGTATGATTACAAGAAGTGTAATATGATTTTGTAAAACCACTGCTCAGATGTCAGATACGGGTTTATAATACAGTATAAAAGAGTGTTGGAGATTGTAGGTTCAGAGTGCAGGGCAAGTGAATGTGTATCTCTGTTTCGATACAGAATACAAATAATTTCTCCTTTGTATATATCCTCAAGTTCTTTACAATCTTATGACATGAAGATATCATAATAATAATAATAATAATAATATTTAATTTTTATATAGCGCTTAATACAAATGTCTCTAAGCGCTTTACAAATATATGAATAGTATCAGCATGTAGGTACATACAGAGGAAGTGAAACTGCTTGGTAAAGGCTATATCTTTAACTTTATCTGCATCAGAATAAAATTTATGAACAAAGTACACTGCATTCATTTGCCATTGAAATCTATTAAATGGACTACATTTACATTACAATCATGCAAGATTATATATGACTTAAGAACAAACATATATTTGTATTGCATACATATTATACAAAGATCTTCATTTGCTGGTTTTTACTGGGCTTTGGGAATCCTCCCATGCAAGAATGCAAATGGAAAACGAAAGACTAATGCTGATCTGCATTATCCTTACATCCTGGGTTCCATTCTACAATGAGGCATTTAACCTATAATCCCCTCTCTTGACCCGGGTTTAGCAAATAGGTACACACAGGGAAGTGTCTGCTTGGATGGTGGGGTCAGTATTTTATAATTGGGAGAATTGGTTCAACGTGCAGAGGGACACTGTAACATTAGGGACTTTTAGATTTGCGTGGACTGATACGTGTGACGTCCATTCAAGGCAGTGCATTAAAAGGACGTTGATCGTAGCAATCCACGTTGTCGTTCAGCAAATCTAAAAGTCCCTATTCATAATGATTAGGTACTGTACAAAAAAGCTAATATAGATCCACATTGCATTGCCTCTATAAATTTAGGCAAATAATTGGTCACCAGCGATAAATATCACTGTGGAAAGGATTATCAAATGATATATTGTCTGGCTGCCTAGTCAATTGAACACTGATATATATATATGTGCACTTGAAACAATTAACAATAAGCACACTTAAGATATAGGGACCAAGACTAGGCTATGTAGCTATAAACTTTTTGTAAGCAATGGGTATCTATAGCAACCATATAGTACAAGCAGATATAAAAGATCATCTCGAGTTCTGACAATGATGAAGAAAACAAAAATAAATTTAAAGGAAATAAAACAAATTCTATTTTAATAAAATCCAACAAAATCATCACCATATTTACATACCAGTATGTGAAAATAAATAGCATCTGCAATTCTGAAAGAAAACGCATAAACGAATGAGAAGTGCCAGAATAAACAAAGTATTCCATGGAATGTCAAAAGTTCATTCAGACCATGTTCATTGCCTATTGGTAAAGTTGTCCAATGTGTGCATATCCCAGTTGAAGATTTTTTGAGTTTGGCAACCACCTGTACACAAAGACCACATTTACTGATTCACTTGAATAACATTTCGATTAGGAAACTGTACTAAAGGAACCTGTACAGACTTTATAAAGACCATCTGCTTATATACAGGCATTTTTCTTCTCCCTTGAGCAGTCTTTATGTACAGGTCTCACTGCACTAGCTATATGTCCAATGAAGCATCGAGTTCATCATCGTCGAACTCACTCTCATCGTCGTCATCAATCTCTCTCTCCTCATCGTTCTCCATGTTTTGCCAGCGACTGGATTGCAGTAAGGTGGCACGGGGGTTCTTCAGGAGCTGCTGGATTACATCGTGAGAAACGAGTGTTCTCGATGTATCTGTAAAATTATGAATTACAATATTATAGCTCATAGAGGTTACAGTTTCTTTTTCTCTTCTTGTTAAAATAATTCTAACAAGCTTTCACCTGTATATAGAAATCACAGGTGTACAGAGAACATATTTTCTGTATTTCTCTTGGTCAGAGCTTCTCATTGAATCCTAAATGAAAAGTCCATCAAGACTGCGTAAAGTGGTCTTTATACACAGGCTTGACAGTATAATCTCTCTCTCTCCCCTTATTTTTCCAACCCTCCCACTATCTCATGCCCGGCCATCTCTCTTCATCTGCATATCTATTAATTGCTATGTCTCTCGTCTTTTAAAATTATATTTTTTCAATGGCATATAACCTTAACATCAATCTATTCATTTTCATATCATTTCTATGTAAATAATGCAACACAACATATTGTATTACTTTATTATGATACTTTTTTTCTCTTCCAACTGGTCATGAAAATTAACCAGAGATAAATAGTTGATGCTAGTAGCACAGAAGGGATGAATTTGACAATGGGTTAGACTTACTCATACTCATTTCAGATCTGAGTGAGTCATCGATAGAAAATGCAAGTTGCGATGCCGAGTCCCTCCCCGTCATCATAGTGGTTGTGGTCCTGCTACTGGCACGACTGCTATCAGCATTCTCTATTGCAAGTAGCCCCAAGCTGGCTTTTGCCTCTGAGAGAAGCTGTTGCAGGGCATCATTGGAGAGTTTCCCCCCAGGAGGTGCCCCCGACGACATCTGGCTGCCCCCCTGCCCAGGCAATCGAGGGGACGCTTGCTGACTGCTCGCTCTCGGAGACGACTGGTTGGATTGTAGCGTTGAGGGGGTTTGTTGGAGTCGGGGCGAAGTGATTTCCGTCAGGGTTCTGTCACTGGCATCGGAGCAGCGTTGCAGAAGGGAGTTCAGCTGAGCCTTTGATAATGATGGTGATGATATCTTTGAAAGGAAAGATTAAAAGATTTACAATACAAAATTTGTGTCAACAGGAGAAGCATTTGCATGAAGATATCTCTGAAACTATTTTCCTTCACCATGCTAGAGCAGATACCAAGTTATTGTACTTTTTAATGTCCACCTTTCAAACAGATAGCACATGAGGGGAGAGTGGGATGGGGCTATATATTGTCAATGCAATTTTTTGTTTACTTAAACTATTTAGAATACTATACTTTTTAGCTAAAAATCCTACATTTATTGTGTTGTATAGCAATCTAAACACACTTTTGGGCTTGAAAATAGAATCATTTTGTAGATAATCTCAGGTATAGGACCCCCTGAAGGTGACCCTCTTACCTCATTATCGACTTGATTTTGAAGGCTGACAAGTTCCTGCTCTATGTTTTTGAGTCTCTGCTGCTGACTTTTCTCTATCTTGGTGTCCTTGAGGATGCGCTCGCCAAGGTCAAATGCTGCTGGGTTGAATGACCCACGTCTGTCTCCAAGCTGCAAGGATGACGAGTTTATACAATGCTCAATTATATTCATCTATCTTTTATTCATTTTCTTTACCCAGGGTTACTTTATCAGATATCAAATCACTGTTTATACATTAAAGACTACCAAAAGATGCTTCAAATAAGCATAACTGAAATTAAACAAAACAGAATTCAATCTAAATTGAATTTTTAACAAGTGAATAATTGCAAGATTCACATACAGGGAGTGAGGTACAGAACATTTTAAAAAATATTTGTGATTAAAGGTAATACAAAGTTTCGGTATGAGGTCATGAATTTGATTCAAATGAACATATTGGAAGCATATGCGATCCTACAATACAAATTCAGTGATCGTTGTCGCAGTTGAAATCGAGTCTAAAGTGATGAAATTGTAAATAATAAACTCTTTATGTTGTATAGCGCCCTCTCAAGGTCAAGATATTGATTTAGCTATAAAACAATGTTATTTGACTAAAATCGACCAATTTGCTATTACCATTTGGAGTAAATATATCACAACTGCATAATGCATATTCTGAGATTTTCATGGTCGTAGCTACCATCGTATAGCCGTAGGCGCTATTTGAAATTTATCAAAATTTACCGGGAGCACCGGTTAATTTTTATATTCAATTTTTCTTGAAAGCAGAAGTGTTTCAGGGGCCAATTTTTTTAGTGCTTATAATACATCCACAGGGGCATCCAACTATATCAACAATGTAAAGAATCACTATCCAGCCAATTTTCAAAAATTACCAAAACTTTGTAATACCTTTAAGGGGTTTAACACAGACATTTACTTTGTACATTTCTAATTGCCAAAACTTAGAAATAAATAATTCAGTTAACAAAAATCAGCACTATAGTATGTGATTTTTTAAACATGCAGCTTTTGGTAAGGTTTGATCATTATACCTGCACACAAACTTAACCTTCTGATATTGCCCCATTCAACTATACTGTGAAAGATATACATATAAAACAAATACCATAGAGGGGGTGCTACAGATGTCCATGAAATCATCAGATGGGAGAAGGTTCTTTAGTTTCTCATCAATGTCTTGTAGAAGCATCTGACTGTCTGCATCCGGTGTGTAGCCAGACCCAGGGACGTGTTTCAACTGAAGACTGTTCCCAGAAGACCCCTTCAAGAAAGTAAAAAGTATAATATAGTATTAATGACTGCTTTGGAATATTAAAGCAGTCATTAATACTTTTATATGCCCCAAAAAAAAGAGTCAACTTATGACACCACCTTGGCCTTTATCTAGTTTATCTGCACGGTTGTTTTTTATGAGTGTATCTTTGAGAGTAGACTAAAAAATAAAAAATAAAACAAATTTTGTCGAAGATGGGATTCGATCTCTTGCGCACCAACGATGATGTGACTAAAATCACCGCCTTAGATCGCTCGGCCATTGCGCACTCATACCATGTCTAGCAGTTTTCTCTGATCTATACATTAAAATGGATTGAAAACGGCTTCGCGTGCTGGATGCTTCGCGGCAGCTCCATTAAACGGGCCCTTCTTTTACTTTTGCAATGCATTGGCACGAACTTAGATCAAGATCTATCGGCAGATGTTGTTTTTGGAAGTTTATTTTCGTCTTCATGTCAACAATGCAAGATAAAATTGTCGGTAAGATCGATCAAGATTCAATTGTATTGAAATTACCGACCAATTCATCGCACACGTACGGTATCCTTGATCGCTCAGACCATTTTTTAACATGTCAACCTATGGGTATTTCACCAAGACTGAACTATTTTCCTGGTAACCATGGTTACTGGGATTTTAGAACTATTTTTTAGAATTATTACATGGGTTTGGAATTTTACCGGGAATTTTACAGGAATAGTTTAAGTTTATGAATGCAATTTCGACCAATCAGATGGCTGGATTTCTTAAGTGAGGTATATAATAACAAATATCACATAGGGATACATCATCAAATTAGAAAATAAACCTATGATATCATGTAATAACAAGTTGATTTCATGAAATATTATTGTCATTTAAGCACACAAAAATACAGATCAATTGATTAAAAATGAAAACACATAAAAATATTCACATAATACTGACTAGCTTTAGGGGAGATTTGAGAATATATTTCAAGAGCATGATCATATTTCCGAAGTCATAGACAAAGACAATATTGTTATCAAGGACATACAATCTCTGGCCAGTATGGCACACAGTAGGTGAGCATGCTTATTTCTAATTCATAGAAAGATATGACAGCCTGAAAAAGAACCATCAGAAAATTTAAACAAATCTTACCTCATCTGGTTCACCTGCAAGAACAACAACCTCTGAGAGCATATCTTCAAGTCTCTTTTTTTCATCGTCTGTCATGGCGATCAGATTACCTGCATCCGATGCCAACTGAAAAGACAGAGAAGGGTATCGTGGTTACAGAAGCCTCTGTATTGGTACTTTAAAAGCCGGCTGTACTAGTTCAGCCAGAAGAGATTAGACCACACAGCGAGGTCACTGACAGGTGGCTATCTCATTAACTCAGCTCTCAATTAACATAAGAAAAAGAGGATCATGGGGGACCAACAGGCACCAATTGGGGAAGTTTTCTTTATAGAGGGAGCAAGTAGCTATCAGTAGGACAGTGTGGCTTTAATGCACCCCTTGCCACATGTATTGTCTGCTTGAATTAGCAAGAAGGGTGTTAAACTCAAATCATTCTACACAGAGTTAACACCAGCTGGCTCCTAACAGACGATGAGGTGGTACTTGGGATGGGTGTAGGTTAGTGATGATCTTAGATTTGCGGTAATCCTGATGTTTACAAGTCATTGCAGGGAAAAAATTATTTAAACAATTTCGGGGGCTACTTTTCAAGCTTGCTTGCATGAAAATAACACTCTTTAATTTGTTTTGCATTGAACTCTATGCAAATTGTGGGGGCTCTTTTATGACTTCCGGGGGCTCTTTTTGGCATTTCGGGGGCTAATTCGCCCCAAGCCCCAGTGTATTTTTTCCCCTGAGTCATTGTACTAGAGCCCATTCATATACAATCGCTTCTTATTGGATATGAACTTAACAATGTGTGTTTCTGAAAGTTTGAGGGAGACAAAATATAAGATGAGCTTATGAGTTCTTCAAGGTCACTGATATCTTGTTAGTTGCATTCCTCCTTGATTACAAATTGTTACAAAGAGATCCCTCATCAATTATTACCAGAGATGCCAACTTTTGAAAAACAGAAATAGGGAGGATTTGTAACCGACACCAAATAATGTGCGCGTAGCGCCCGACCCATGCGGCCGGGGTCCAGGGCCCGCCTTAGGGCCCTGGAAGGTCTGGGGTTCTAGATGCTCTCTGGTGCAATCTGAGCCTTATTTTGGAGCATTTTACATGTGTATTTAGTTAAATAATTCCCACTTTTTTTTAAAATAACATACAAATTGTACAAAATGCATGATGAATCCCTTTCAGACTTCCGAATACACGGGTACTTGATACTGTATTCGGTCTTATACTTCTGAGACCATTTCTTGGTCTTCTTTTGCTGATTTTCCGCCATTTGGATTCTGTGTCAATATCCATGCATTGGATACGGTGATCCATATGCTGAAACAATCTTTCACTACTCTTAATTTGTCTTTTAACATAGTGGAATTACTACATGCTAAAGTTAGCAGACGATATTTCTCATTTAATTCACAGATATTTATACTGATAAGCGCCCAAAAAAAAAAAAAAAAAAAAAAAAAAAAAAAAAAATTTTTTTTTTTTTTTTTTTTTTTTTAAATAAATCGGGAGGATAAGGATGGAAATCGTAAGGTCGGGAGTTGGGGTTAATTATCGGGAGCCTCCCGATGAAATCGGGAGGGTTGGCATCTCTGTATTACCCATATCAGACATTTCAGCAGTGGTTTTACAAAATCATATTACACTTGTTTGTAATCCTAAAAGAGACAATCAGTAAATATAAGACCATATTACCCTCTCATGAAAAAGTCTATGGACTTTATGTTTTAAACAAGGGAAACGCTCTCGGCGGTCTCGCCTGCATTACACAATTCGATATGATGAAAAATTGAGGTTGGAACATTATTTATAAGCAGGGTGGCCCATTAGCAGGCCCCACAACATGAAATCCTCTGAATATAATCAGCATTTTGAAGTGAATATTGACTAAGAATCATCAGAAGAATTATTAACTATTAATTGTACCACGATCGATAACTTGAATGAAATATGAACAAATTAATTTTAAAAAATGATTTATTAATTCTCATATTAAGTTGTGAAACAGGGGTGATAGTGAGCTAGATAGGTTTTTCGTTTTCCCCTTAACCACGCCCCCCTTGAGTAAAAAAAAAAAAGAGGATTCGCGGGGAAAAAATGGCATCTAACAACATGTCCCCCTTTCGAGTAAGAAAATTGGGACAAAATTGGGGAAAAAATAGGGCAAAATAGGGAAGAATAGAGAAAATGAGAGGGAAATCAGGAAAATCAGGATAAAATAGGGAAGAAAAAAAAAATTGGTAAAAAAAAAAAAAAAAAATAAAATCTGGATTTTTTTTTTTAAATCGGGAAGAAAAAAAAAATCGGGAAAAAAAATAATAATCGGGAAACCGATTTAAATCGGGTTTTTATCAGGCCTGGTGAAAATATAATCCAAATCTACTGACCTAAAATGACCTTTGACCTTGTGACCTGGAATTTGTGTCATATGATTTGTGATACTTGATAACCCTTGGGTACAAGTTTCATGGAATTTGAACAAACAATTTTGAAAATATGCTAAAAGTTCAAAATCTTGATGTTGATGCCACAAAAGAGTCTAAGTTTGTTGACCTGAAATGACCTTTGACCTTAACTTAGTGACCTGAAATTCCGCTCACATGATTGAGGATACTTGATAACCCTTTAGTGTAAGTTTCATTGAATAAGAACTTATACTTTCAAAATTATATTAAAAATTCAAAAACTTAACCTGAGGTTAAGTTTTCGATGATGATGTGACAACATAGTCTAAGTCTGTTGACCTAAAATGACCTTTGACCTTGACTTTGTGACCTTAAATTCTACTCACATGATTGGGGATACTTGATAACCCTATAGTCCAAGTTTCATTGCCTAAGAGATTATACTTTCAAACCTATATCAAAAATTCAAAAACTTAACCTTAGATTAAGTAGATCTAAAAAGTCTTGTGTGAAAATTTCTTCTCATGAACGGTATAGTTTTTACCCTCACCTGAATATTTCTGTGAATGAAATCGGGTTCATCTTCTCTCCTACCCTGGTTGCTTGCCCCTGGTGGTCTAGGTCTTCTAAGGTGATCCCTTGGAGATGTCTTAGAAGCTCTTCTACTCTGACCCACTGTCCTCCCTGAAAATTAGGAACAAAAACGAGTGATGAAAACTGTATTTCTTTGTAACAGATCCTTGGAGTAGTTTAAGTTTGAATATATACACCCTTTCACGGTTAAAAGAGTGCGCATGCGCTGACATCGGCGCCATTTTAAATTACGAGTAACCAAAGTTGTTTACTCGCAATTGCGCAGGCAGTGACACAACATTACATGCGCATCTGAAGACATTGATGATGCAATGTTTACTCACAAATTAAAATGGCGGCCTTAAAGGGATCCGGTAACTTTGTGTTAAAGATCCTTTAAATAAATCCTTGATTTAGCTCTTGCTGCAATGATAATTATAAACCTTTAGGTCAGTCAGGAACCCCATGACTTTTACAAGCCGATCGCCTGTCTGATTATCAAGATATTTATGAATGAAAATCGAAATCAAATTTCGCATTTGCCAAACGGTTTTCATAACACTACAGTCTATTGGGGAAAACGAGTATGGTAAAACCGGTAACTCAAAGGTTTTTACTTTTTTGAGGCACTTCTTGATCATTTTGAAGCGCAATTTTTTTAGGGCTTCAATATAACACCATATCACAGACACTGATAACATGTAGGGCCGTGCATCTCAGATTTAACATTGTTAAACGATCCCTTTAACAGTGTAGGGTGTATTTAGGCATAGTGTTGGATCAAGGATTGATATGTATGAATTTGGCTGGTATTACAGCATGTACGGCAGTTGTTGCAGGAGCAAATGTTGCAAACTCAAACAATGAAATGCATATCAATGCCTGTGCATAGCCACTGCAGCAAAATTCCATACCATGTGCACAATAGAGTTCATGTGACATCACGTTGGTGGCAGCGACACGTACAGTGGTCACATTCCATTGGTCTAAGGCACCGTTGGTCGTGGACTAACACATACATTGTGTTAGGTTTGGTGCACTATACACAAATTATGACTTTGTAGGATCAACTGGGTATAATTATATCATCAAGCAATACTTCTTCCAATCTGTATCAAATCTCTCTTTCTCTCTCCATTCCAATTTTCTGATATCCCTTCACATGTTTTATTTGTGGCTATAAGAAAGAAGGCATCGCCAAAATTATAATATATTTATTTTAGCTCTCATAATTATGCCAGTCTTGACAATCATAAATTAAAACAATGCCTTTAAATTAATATACAACAAGATCAACAAACGTTCTCATAAACAAATCTAATAATGAGAAAGACAAATCTTGAGACTTACATACCGGTATACATGTAGGAAATACAGGTGCTTAAATATAAATATCATCCAATTTCCGAAATGTTTACAATATTTGTTTGTGAAAAGAGAAACCTACCAGGACTGGAATGTTCACTCGATGATGAAGTTTTATGAGATGGACTGCTGCCCTCTGGTGGCTGCGTAGCAAACACAGGAGTTGAAGGAATGTCTTCCATGTTCACTCCTAAATGTCAAAGAGAAACACAGTATTAAAAGTCATCAAAATCATTAATGACATAAACAAACTGAACCCTTTTACGAATCGACGGATTAGGTGACAAATATAAAGATGAATTACTGTTTTTGAACTTGGGTTGGTTGGAATTCTTATTATGTTTATTGCTGGTTATATTCCTGAACCTGAAAACAAATATTCAATTAAAATTCATTTCAGCAGTGAAGATATGTATACATTAAATACTAAGCTTCAAATATCAATTTTGAGATAAATACAGCTGAAGCCTCATTCACAGATGAAGAGGTAAACATCCTTAATAGGGACAAGCTGTGGCTTATTGTTATCACTTTGAGTATAAATGAGGGGCAAGTGAAGAGAAAATAGTAGCAGGGCGCAGCAGAGGCTCATTTGACTTGAGTACTTATTAATCTGTGTGTCTTAAGACTCAGAAATGTGAAGCCCCACTATACTGACATCATTTTAGTTTGCTGTATTTTTTTAAAGGTGGTTTAATGCATGACTGCATCTTGAGTGAATGAGGTTTAGCAAAGCTATAACTCACAAACCTTCATCATGGCTGACAGGTGGTACCAATGCCAGGAATCGAGTGGTGTTCTCAGAAGCCTCTTTAGACTTTCCTCCTCCCTCCGCCTTGATAGCCTCTAGCTCCACCTCCAGCTGATAATGGAGCATCTTCCTCTGCCGTTTCACCTCCTTCTCCCTCGTTACCCTTGTGTTCAGGATGCGATCCAGCTTGCGCATCTTCTTGATGGCCTTCCTCAGCTCCGGATCCGTGATGGCTGCTAGGTCTGCATCCGGATCTTCCTCTTCCTCCTCTTCCTCCACATCTTGCCTACTCTCCCGGTTCTCACTTCTGCGCCCCCTGGACGAGCTCCTACCGGATCTGTCTTCATCAGCTCGGTTGAGATGACTTTCGTACGTTAACTCTCTCAGGTTGCTTGGATCATCGGTGTGAGGAAGATTACCATCCATGCTTTCATTGTCACCTTTGGCAAGGAGGAGGAGGTCCAGATTATGCAGTCTGTCCTGAACCCTGCGAGCATTAAACACTCCTCCACTTCTACCAATGTCATTGATATCCTCCTCCTCCCCATTTCCTACTTCTTCATCTTCAGAAGAGTTGAGGAACTCAACCACAGCCAGGTCATTATCCTATGAAGAAAAACAAACAAACACAAAATGGGATACATGCAGACATAATTGGCACAAATTTACTATTTGAAAAATAAAATAAATCAATCATTTTGAAATTCCAAAATAACAAACAGAATAAACATGTTTGAACTTTGAATTTTCCAGCATGTCTGCATTTATTCTTAGTTTTATCCTGTGTAAATTAAACTTAGGAGAGATAAGTCTAACCCTGCGAAGAATGGTATAAGGATAATTATTTCACAATGATGCTATGAACAAATTAAATATTTGGGCAATACTCATTCATTTACTTTTCAATGCTCATTGTTTTCTTTGAGATTTTTCTAATTACACGTACGGTACATTACGTGATAACTCTGTCCTTAACAGGATAGGATTTTCAGCAAACTCCATTATTCACTCACTTCTTGCAGCAGTATGTCAGGATCAGGTGGCAGTAACTCCAGTGAACTACTGGCTACACTGAAAGACCTACTAACTGGGCTGTTGAGCGATACCCTGCTACCTGGCCTGTATCTAGAGTTTCTAGCAGGCCTGGTGATATCATCTAGACTGCCTCTAGTGATGTCCATGCTGGATGGATAGACTCCTGGAAAGGAATGACAGCAAATTATTAAACAATTTTAATTCAGTGTGGCAGAGTACCAATGTATGTTTGATTTTCCAGTCTGATGCCCGCAGGCTTGGCAGTCATGTCATTTTACGGAACAACTTTGCAGAACCAAGACCCACTTTTAAAGGCTATTGTATAGAGTCCCTACGGTCTACACTCTAAACCACTTTTTAATAAATGATTTTGAAAAAAATCTTTATGTCAAAAAGAACTCGTCTGAGATCTACAGTGTAGATGATAATTTAAAGTACATGGATCATTTGACAATATTTCACTGTTAGATAGATTACAATAAACTGGGGTTAAAAAAACCTCGCTCTACTACATGGTTTCTTTTTTTACACACAACTTATTGTAAGTCTAGACCAAATTTTGATCTATATACATGTACATGTAGGTGTACCTAGACACGACTAGACCTCTATGAATTTTGAGACCACACCATCAAAACCATCAAGATTTAGAACACTGAATTTTGGAAAGTTATCAGAGGTTTCTAGCGATTGACAGTACATGATATCGTCGACCTACGAGGAAAAGCCCTCCTCCCCCTCCTTATATATTTCCTTGCACGCTCATGAAATTTATAAACAGGATGGTAGATATTCAGCTAACAGGCCTAAACTCTACCCCGCCCACACCCCCCCCCCCCCCCTCCCTCCTAAAATATTCCCATACGCCTATGATTTCAATGCCCCATGGAAATTTTGTATATGGGTCGATGCATACAAATTAAGTTGCATTTTGTCGCCACATGCTGGTGCTAGTAGGCCTACTGTAAACAACTTTATTATTAAAACAAAATGTATTAAATAATAAAATTTGTTTAAATAAAAAATGCTGATTAAAACTCATTCCAACTCATGCTAAAGCTGTCAAAGTTAAAATCGAGCTCTGCACATTTTATGAACAGATTCTCAGAATTTTGTTTAAAATCTCTGAGAACTTTGGTCAATGATCAATACTGAAACTTGTATGGGGGTGTGATTGTTCGCTTTCTCAAAAAAAGAGGAACATAAAATTACCCATAGGTCTACATCTAGTCTAGTCTAGTCATAGACAGAATTTTCTCTGGAATTGGGTGTGAAATTATGAAAATATTGACAAAAAGTCAGCAAATTTTGCAGTTATTTGCATCTGATCCGATAAGTTTTAGGGTCTGGAAATCTTTAGGAGCGTCACAACCTGACAGACGTGTGCTCTATATAAGAAGCCACCAATATTGTTATTTTGAGAGCAGATATCCTCAAAATTGTTTGTAAGAAGTGGTACCAACTGATTGTAGACTCAATGATATCTTGCCTTGCAAATTATGAAATAACCTTATTTTTTTATGGATATCATTTTTTTTAATGAATCAGCTGTAAATCCTGTTCGCGAAGTAAGGTCTCGTTATTTTTATGACTTTTAAATTTTAGATGCAGCGCGCACGCTGATCGTACATCAAATTTTTAGATACCGATATCTCCATAATCCTTCGACGATAAATTTTCTAGTTGAACCAATTTGTAGAAAAAAAACTTTGCCGTCCATCAGGTAATAATTGAAGTAAATAAATTTGTGTAGAATGTGAGAAATCATAGATAGAATATCACATTTTCTAATATTTTCTAAATCTCCGCGAACTTTGGCCACCCCTTCAAACTCAAAACTTGTTGTAAGAACCATGGACTTAATACGGATGGACATTCAACGTGATTCATATCATAGTCGTCGCCTTCTGATTATGTGCATCTTAATGAGAACATTCAGCTGTTTTAACAATAACGACTGCGTAAGCATTTTCGGTCATTGACAAAGGAGCAGTTTCCCTCTCTTGGGTTTTGTTTGGATGGTGTGCTCTGTAAGAGTGTGTCTTAAATAAAAGCATCCCCAATGGGGAGCAGCAAAGTTGAAAAGCAGATGATTTTGGTGATAAGAAATGTATTATTACTGATTCGTAAACTTTCGCACACACCTCTGACCTTATAAAACAATTAGAAGGCCATGATGATCTGTATCAGCCCTGTGCGTTGTAACTCTGGAATACTATGAGGAAATAGGGGGAAACAGGATTTTAAATCACAACCAAAAAATCCAAAAATAACCTCTATCTGGTAATATCAACATGTTTTTCCAAAAAAAATACATGTACAGTACACGGAACAACAATTTCCGAATATAAGCCAGAACTGCACATCTATTTTCCATGATTTAGGCGAGTAATTATCTTCTGCGCATGTAGATTAACATGTGTAAAATCACTATCTTGATTCTGTCCCGGCTTTTTGCCGGCGACTATGATGAGACCAAAGGGAAGAAACATGTACAGAATGTTATTGAGACGACATTGACGGAGACAATCACAATGAATTCATTAAGAAAACGATGAATGTCCATCCGTAATAGATCTAGCCTAGGTCCATGTAAGAACTAAGTAAGATGTCAATTGATTCTGTAATTTCACCAAATCATGATCATAGCTTTGTCTAGATTTAGAATGTAAATCAATCTAATTCCTGTTGAATTATAATGTGGACTAGAGTCTAGATCCTGTAGTAGTCTATTATGAGTACGAGTACGACTAGATCTATCGGTATTGTCACCGTCCACAACTCCATTTAGACTAGTTAGAGAACACGACGGAGCTCTACAGAGCTTAGACCGAAAGCTTCAGTCTCTATAATCGTCGGTTGTTCCACTGAGACTACGTCTGGCTCCACTAGACCTCGGTTATACAGACTGAACGACTGCCTATACCACCACACGTTGAAGATATCACGGCTAGATTTTAGCCGTTAGGCCCCTCCCACAAACATGACAAACTTGCCACGGCCGTATTGTTATGCCCCCAAAATCCCCCAAAATGTCATTTTACCTCGTGCATGTCCAATTTTAAATTAGGCCTAGGCTATAATACATCGGTTCCACTTACTAACTTGCTTGAAATAATCCGTTTAATGGTCCCTTTTAGGGAAATTATGGGTCAAAATCGACATCCATGTTGAAAATCTTGCAAGCCGTGTTAAACTCTCGCTGCCGTCAATCTCATCCCTTCTAGTCTACGCCGAAGGCAAAATGATTATGAAGGAAAAACTGTGCGCCATCTACACGTTCGTAATGGCGTTATCACAGTTTTTCCTTCATAATCATTTTGCCTTCGGCGTAGACTAGAAGGGATGAGATTGACGGCAGCGAGAGTTTAACACGGCTTGCAAGATTTTCAACATGGATGTCGATTTTGACCCATAATTTCCCTAAAAGGGACCATTAAACGGATTATTTCAAGCAAGTTAGTAAGTGGAACCGATGTATTATAGCCTAGGCCTAATTTAAAATTGGACATGCACGAGGTAAAATGACATTTTGGGGGATTTTGGGGGCATAACAATACGGCCGTGGCAAGTTTGTCATGTTTGTGGGAGGGGCCTAACGGCTAAAATCTAGCCGTGATATCTTCAACGTGTGGTGGTATAGGCAGTCGTTCAGTCTGTATAACCGAGGTCTAGTGGAGCCAGACGTAGTCTCAGTGGAACAACCGACGATTATAGAGACTGAAGCTTTCGGTCTATACAGAGCTCTGCAGTTCCGCCTCCCCTTTGCGGCGGCGGCAAACCTCTCCGAGAAGAACGAAGTTCGACTTTGTCTTCGAGCTCAGTCACACAGTGTTATCACTAATCAATCAATTGTCCATGGCCCACGCCTATCAAATTAGCCAGAAACACATGGATCAGGCTATCGCAATGTAATTTTACAAGAATACAGACTTACCCAGACTTTTAACTTACAAACAGATCAATATTTGTCTCGTAACGTCAATTACGGCCGCCAAAGACAAGACACAGCGTTCTTGACAACAGCCGCCATTGCATATTTTCACATAAAATTATGGTATCTTCCACTTGACTTTTCAAAAAGAAAGTCTAAGCAGCAGACTGGATGTCTAGGCTAAAATTTAATTTCTAACAAAAATATATAAAAATAATGTCATACCAATATTTTATGAACTAATAAACGGTGACTTGTTTTTCATGTTTATAATAGCAAAAAAGAGAAAGAGAAGTTCGAGGGACAATAGGGAGACATGAGAAGAAACTATATACAGCCCTCTCAAACACTGTCCCTTACTCAATTACCTTATTATTTTAATATCAAGGTCTACAAAATATCAAGGTCTACATTGGATTCACAAGAATACTGAGTGATGAGTTATAATGAAACAGATGCATGAAAAAAGAATTTTAAAAAAGAATTTTAAAAAACATTATCCTTTATTTATTTATTAGCTCAACCTGGGCTCGCTAGCCTGAAGGTACGAACAAATAAGACACATACCCCCCCCCCCCCCTCTCTCTCTCTCTTTCTCTCTTTCTCTCACTCCCCATCTCTGTCACATGTAATATGGTTCAAGGAGCTATATGTATCTTACTTTTAGAAACAAAAGTAGTTGACCTGTGCATATATCTTTTGATAAATATGATATAAACGAGCATACTATGTATAGCTGCAAAGCAGAAACAAATAGTTTCTAGTTTGTTGAAAGAGAAATATATTATATTCCTTTCTTTTTTTCAGTTCTTTTTCTACATAAAAAATTCAAAATTAGAATTCTTCATTGCTGTCCCCCCTTTTTTTAAATGGGGAACTCTGGTTTAAAGGTAAAGACCAGTAATGGTCATGCGATTGCATTGTGAAAGAAACGTTGTGGAATCGATCAGAAAAGGTTGATCATCTAGCATCTAGCATCTGCAAGGTTCTGGAATCATCTAAATGATAAGAAATTTCGCCCATTCTTCGTAAAGTTACAAGCACTATACACAGAAAGATGTATATGGGACTACCCTATATCTCTCACCAGACCATGAGAGAAACAAATTTACTAAATATATGAATTAGTAGGCGGTTTCCCGGCAAATTTTTTATCATCATGTATTAGTCAAAACATATTCTTTCACATGATTGGTAATGAGAGCTTCCATTTCATTTTTTGAAATTGGGGCGTTTCCATTACTGGTCTTTACCTTTAAGCTTTAATTGTGACCATTATTCTCTTATTTATTCCTTTCGCACTGTCTTTATTTCCACAATTAAGAGTTGCCAAAGTTGCTGATTGTGTTATTCCTTACACTTTGTTTTATAGGCTCAATATCAGGTTTAATCATCATTTTCAACAACAAATATCATTAAAGTTGACAAAAAATACACATTCATCAGAATACTTTATAATCAAACTCATTATTTTTTATTTTTACAATAGAAAAAATAATCACTTGAATTTACAAGCTTAAACTTCTTTTTTCTTCTTTATCATTAATATAAGCTTCTTAATTCTCATTGAAGCAATAGCTAAGAATAGTAATACAATTTCATTCAAGCTAAAGTCAGACTACAACAGCCTAAACATAAATTCCATCATTAAGGGAGGGATCATTAACCAATTTTATAGAATATTTCACCAGTTTCCTATTTACAAAGAGGAATGGATGATGTCATTGCAATGGTGCCATAAACTATAAAAAAAAATAAAAAAATCAACCACACACAACAAAAATATAAAGTACCTGTACAGCACATCCATCATAGAGGGCAAACAATATACACTTTAAATCTATATCATTTTTATTCCTTTTTTCCCTGCTTAGAGAGATTTTTTACTTCTTTAGACGAACCAGCATAACGTAGCATATGCAACTATTTTTGTGCTCAACTTGGGGGGGGGGGGGGGGGGGGGGTAGTGAGCACTACAAATCATTTTTCTTTCTATTTTTACTCAACACCTCCCCTCCCCCATTTTGAGCAAAAGAAATTTGCATAAGATTTTCATTTTACCGGTATACGTTTGGCGGGAGGTATTTTCATAAACCAGGAGATTCTACATTGTTTGGGGGAGATGGAGCGGGAGGAAGGACGTGGTGGCGGGAGTCTCTCGCCAAATGCGGGAGGGTCGACAGCCCTGTGTTCATTGAACACAAGCTGTTTCTGAAATACATTATGAAACTTGTAAATGTTAGGCACATTATAATCATGTATTAAAAGTACAACATGATCATTATATATTGACTGAAAAAAGGTGGACATAATATTGTACATAAATATCACACACACATCTACAATATATGCACTGGTGGATGGGGAAGGGGGGCACAATAAGCATAATAAGCTCCTTTTTTACTTTTTTTTTTACCCCTGCTAATGCTTTTATGGGGGGGGGGGGGGAGTTGTCACATACTTTCAGAATTGCTCCCCCCCCCCTTTACTTATTACATAATCCTGGATATGCCTTTGCAGTATGTTTAAAAGAATTTGAAGAAAACTAAATGGCAACTGATAGAACAAAGATTTAAGTAAATGCAATTAAAATATTATCAGATATGCTTACAGTCCTGCTATAACTAGATCCATTTGAAATTGCTAATGTTTTTCACCTTCTAAGTGTATATTTACATATTTTTGAAAGTTCTCATTTCAGTTTATCTCAAGTATTTACAAGTTATTGACAGTGTGCATAATATACAGCATTTAAAAGTACACATAATTCTAAAACTGTGAAAGTTAAAAAACAATCTGGACATATTTAATTCCATTTGGCATGTAAGAAATATATTGCAGCCAAACCAATAATGCAAAAAACGATATTACAAGATTCATAAACACAAGACTAAGACTATGACACATTTCACACACACATTAAAAAAAAAATTCAATGCAATTCAAATTCAAACTGATTTCATCAATGATTCTGGTCGCATTCTTTTCTGAAATAAATAATTTCCAAATTTGACAGGTGGATTTTCTAAAGAGAAAAGGAGATATTCAAATTTTACACTATAATGCTGTAATACTTTCACACATTTACAGTACAAAACTATTGATTCCTTACAATAAACTCTCAAATAACCAACCTATCAACACAAGAAATCTGTTGTGGTGTACATAGCCGTGGTCTACTACTAGAGTTAACAATACTCATGGATTGTACACACTAATCGTTAATACTAAAACACATGATTATCATTTTCATTGTCATATTTATTTCAAAAAATATCAGTTATATACCCTCATCACTGGGTGCCACGTACAGTGAGTAATTCTTAGTTCTTAGCAATCACATATGATTTATTAATATATAATTGATTCATAAGGGTATATAATACCTTATTAGTACATCAAATCAAACCTATGTATACTTCAGTGTCAATGCTACAAATAATGTTGGATTTATTTATATTCTATTTCTATCTTTTCATCTCTTTTTTCCTTCTAAATATCTTTAATTTTATCAAGATTTTTTTTCCACTGTAACATTTCATTACTTGTGTCTTTTTATTACCCCACAGTATCATTTCATAATTAAGTCTGAAGTCACAAAGGAAGCTATTTGGACAACTACATCAGCTGTCAGAGAATTTCGGTAAACTATAGAGAAAAGTATTTCATAAACTCTCAAAATTACTTTAATTGATTCACATAGAGGATTGCAAAAATAAAAAAATTAATGATGATAATAATTTGCTAGTTTACTTCCAGCCAGAATAAACATGATTAACATGCAATAAGTACCCTGTAACAATTAAGTAATCTTTAATTCATAATGTATTATTCAATGAATAACATACTAATGTACTCTATTCAACTGAATTAAATTTGTTTATCCAATCATTCTAGGTTAGGAATATTGTTATATCACATTAAATGATACATTGTCCTAATAATTCTTTTTAGTTATTACTTGCAGTAGTTAAATTAGTTGGTAACAGTAGTTGGTCTCATCCAAAATTTCTCTAATCTCTTTTCAGATTTATAGGTCTCTTGTTATCAGACCTTTAGCTTTTCGCTGTACCAGTAAATATACTTTGATGCATTGTTATATTCGAGCTTGGAAGTTCTGGAAGGATTCTAAATTAGCACTTTCAATGATGAGATGGGCTTGACAGGTTGACAGCCACATGTTCTGCCACCTACACGATCCCACAATATATATGTACATTGTACAGCAAGGGGATGTGCTTGGCTGCTGCTTGGCTATCCCGGCCCCCCCACTCAGTGTTATTTAGGGTACGCATATGCGTGTTCCAACCGACCCCCCCTTTTCAGCAAAAGTCCGGTGTGTAAAGTCAATACGGCTCAACCTTTTTCTTTTGTATACGAGCCTTTTTCAGCACCCCCCCTTTTCAGCAAAAGTCCGGTGTGTAAAGTCAATACGGGTCGACCTTTTTCTTTTGTTACGAAAAGGACATTTTGGCAACACGCATGCGGTCATTTCGAAACCTGAGTGGGGGGGCCGGGTTGGCTATAGACCAGTATTCACAAAAGCTAGCCTAAATGAATGTTCTTGCAAGTCATCCGGTGTGGGCAGATACAGGAGTAGATCCAGCTCCTTTTTTGTGTGTGCAGATGTCTTATGACAGATAGCTATAGCTGTTATTCAGAATATAGGTGTTAAAAACATTTGGGTTTACCAAGTAAAGCCCATAGGGAATTTGATTTTTTTTCCTTCATGGAGAAAGCGGGGAGATGGGGGGGGGGGGGGGGTAAAATAGCTAAAAACGAATGGTGAGTAACTATACAAGACCAATGGGAAGACTCCCCTCCGATCGCATCAAAGTGGAACAACCAAATCAATCATGGGTATCACCAATGGAAAATAATTTTTAAAAATCCCTGCCACCATGTTTATGGGAAAAAAATCCCCACAATCTCACAAGACGATATTTTAAGTCACATTGTATATACATGTATGGCACAGTCTTTAAGACAAAATTCTGTCTGATCTCCTGTCTAGTTGACAAGATAGATCATTATGTCAATAAGAAGTTAATATGGTGTGTTCTACCAATTTGGGATGATCTTTCAGGGGAACAACAGAAAGGGGCCTTGGGGATCCAGATTCCCTTTTTTTGTGCTTGTTATAATTAGAGATTTCTGGAACTGGACCTCCCCTATAAGAAGAAAAAAATGGAGCCCCCACCACGGTCCCTCAGGGTGAGGGGGTTCATAGGCACCAGATGAACAAGCCTGAACTCTGGTCCCTCTTCTAACTTCATTGCAAAGACTACAAAAGGCAACTATCTTATCTGACACCTTCAAACACATTTCCAACACTGCTACTAACAGATCAAATCGAAGACATCCGATCATCATCCTCTACCCCTGGACCCTGTTTCATAAAACTTGATATCAATAAAAAGTTACAAGCTACTGTTATAAGCTACTGAAACCATGGCATGTGATTGGCTGAGAGCAAATTTGTCATAGAAACTTAGCCTTTGTTATTGAAAAAAAGTTTTATGAAACGGGCCCTTGGTTGTAAATAGAATACTTGGCAGTCTCCAAGGTCAAGGTTGTTGCAAGTGCATCGCATGCTGGGTGCTAATACCACACATGGAGACTCTAGAATGAGAACAACAAGGATATACATGTATTCCAAGTGCTGAAGAAAGAGATGCCAATGGATACTTTCAATCTCCAAACTGTTTTGATCCTCACAAACCATTCCCATTAGATTGCTGCCAGGGCAGTACACTCAGTGTGAACCTAGTGCAAACAAATCTCCAATGAGAACTACCTCTGCCTGAGAGATACTGGCCAGGTCTGTAAACTGACACCATTTATGATTCAAGAATCACTATCACTAGCAATTTCAGCAGAGCTCCCTTCATACTTTTCTACAATAGCTACACAGTCGTCTCTTCCAATTGCTCTAAGTGCAATCCGCAAATCATTCAACGACCCGACAATTTGCTTTTCCTCACCTACGGAAAGGATAGCGAATGCTGGTAGGTGTACATGAATGAGGGCTGCCTCATCGTATTCTTGATCCAATTTCCAATACCTGGACAGGTCCATCCAATTCTTGACACCTATTTTCTCATCCAACTTCACAGACAGCTGTTTTTTTAATTGGAAGGGAATTACACTTTTGCTTTCAACAAGTCCATCATGTGAACTGTGTCGTTCCATTCTCTCAGGGAAATTCACAGTCAAATTGTTAACGTAATATTGGTTGATTGCTGCACCGCTTCCCCCTGGAGCTTGTGTAGCGTTGGACTGGTTATGGTTGAGGTTGGCAATGGCAGTGGTTGTCCCTTCATGATGAGCTGGCCCTCCATAGTCAGGCACATCCCTTCTCTTCATGGGAACCCTGTCCTTTGACCACATTTGACTTGATGCTTCCATTTGGTTAGCCATATAGATGCTCTGATGAGTCTCACCTAGACTCACTGCACCTAGAGAAGTCTCGAGCTGAGCAGGAGAAAAACTGCGGTGTCCTACAAAAGTTGGAAAGTTTTGCTGACGATGTCCCATTCCAGGAGAAATGCTAGCTCCTGTGAACGACAAGAATCTGGTGGCAATATCTGGAGGAGGTGGGACTTCTGGTAACTGAAACGACAATGAGCTGAATCCGATTGACTTTGTTTCTTCTTGTGGCACTGACAGCTTTTCTTCAAATCTTGCTTGATCTGCTACACACCCTGGTCCATCAGGAGAGTCAATCTACAAGCAAAATAAATCAATGCATCCGTAAGTAACACAAGCTTGGTTTTACTTGTGCCATGTATATAAAGATAATGGCAAAAATGAATACAGGCAAGGCCTACTAACTATCTTAGATCATAGGTGCTTTAGGATGTTTTTTTTTAATTCCCAAGTAATAGAATATTGTATTTGCCTTCCAGCCGATAAAACATCTATGAAGATGGCTCATCTGCATTTCTTTAAGAGGCTTTGATATTTCATTGCTCTGTTTGAGAGCAATATATTCATTAAATGTAAGTTAATTTATTGGCATAAAACAGTTTTGCTCAGTGATATATTTACCAAATACAGACAGGTCATGCTCATACAAGCATAGTACATCTTTAATGACAGAATATACGTCTTTGTACTATTAAAGAGTGAGCAAAAAAGCAATTTAAAGCCGTTAACAGAAAGAGTGCATTTCCTCTTCATGCCTCCTAGATGCAAAGAGGAAGCAAACCAAAATAAAATATTCCACAAATACAACAGGCCTCTCTCTGTCCCTCCCTCACTCTAGTTGGTTACTCAACTAGGGTTAGAAACTGACTGTCAAGCAACTGTTTCCAGAAAATTTTACAATTGTACTAATGATACTGGGCGATTATTTGAACCAAGCTTTAAAATCTCTTCATTTATTTTACCCCAGAAATTATAAGAAAATGTCTTGTTACAAAATGTCTTGTTACTAGAGGACCATTGGACCATTGGCTCTAACAGGTATCACTACAGTATAAAGTCAATGGTCATGTCAAGATATCTTTCATTTTTATAAAAAATAAATGGATAAAAGACTAATACATCAGTTACACCACTAATCCAACTACAAATTGACTAAAAAAAACGATGAATTCTTGGCCATTAAGGGTAGTGTAATTATTTGTTTAATTGTTTGTCGGTCTCATTGATATGATCAAGGTTTTAATAATAATAATAATAATAACAATATTTATAAAGCGCAAACATGTCCATCTCTAGAGATGCTCAAGGCGCATACAAATAATTTAAATTAATATTCAACATACTTAAGATTAAAGAAATATTAAATGTTTTAAGTTGTGTGGGACACATTTCACAGAGTCGATCATCCTACTGACAAAACAGTCATTTCACTCACCTTAACATCATGAGCGAATGATAGGACCACCTTGCTATCATTATCCTCTTGCTGGATGTCTATGTTGCACTTGAAATCCAGCTTCTTTCCTTCGTTGGCGAAGAGAAGCCCACAGGAGTTAAGCTCACAAGCCCACATCTCTCGAAATGGCACCTGAATAAAAAGAAAATAACAGTGCAACAGGATTTGCTCATTTCAAGGTGTTACAATAATAATGATAACAATAATGGGTTCTTGTATAGCGCTCATGTCAGTCAGATTTGACCCTCCTGGCGCTCCCGATTATTACCCTGGCTTTAGCACGGCTGCCATACGGCGCTCTAGCATTTCAAGGAATAAATTCTTACCTATCTATTATTGTCATCACTTTGAATTTTGTTCATCAAACTATAGATCAGGGGTGATGCCTCTCATATAAAGCAGCCTGTTTAAAAGGAAAGTGCAAAATATTCAATAACTCTAGGCTTCTGACTTTACTCAACAGTAAATTCAGCTGGTATTATGCATGCACACACGCTACCATTTCGTCCATAATAATAAATCATCTCCACTTTGTACTTACTGCAATAACTGGAGGAGTGCGAAGGACCCAGCCTACTGTATTCCATGTCATCTCCATAAAAAGGTTTCCTTTGTTCTTCAGCAGCACATAGGAGTGATAACTCGTCAGACGTTCACCTCCAAGTTCTTCCTCTTCCTTTTTCACTCTCTAGAAAATATCATACAATTTAAATGAAGGCAAATTATTTAAAACATAATGGCTTTCTTTCACTTTAACTAATCTTACTTTTTTAAAGGAAAAGATGTGATTCCCATGAGCTGGTACTCTTCATTTCAACATTACAACTTAATCACTTTTTTCTATGTATATCACAGACATAAGTTTGATTTACATTCTCTAAATCATTCTGAAATTTTGTAAGAATTTTGTAAGGTTAACACGAGGGAGATGTAGCCTAACTCTTAGAATAAAGAAAGATGTAAAAAAAAGAAGAAGAGTGTTTTACAACTTTGGAGAAGAAAACAAAATCAGGCTTTATTTCTTTTACAACCTCTTATTCATTTCATTTAAACCTTGTCTCTTTTTAACCTCTCTGACAGTCTCAAAATCCATGATAATGTTCCTTTTATTGCTTCTGAACCATCAATAAATCATAATCTTTCTTCTGTTGTAATTTTCTTGTATTTCTAAATATAGCATCTCTTATTTCCCCCCTGAACAACATTTGAATTCTAAAAAAATGTATGGACTATGTTTATATGCAAAGCCTGCCATAAGGCTGCATGCACGCTATATCGTTAAAGTGCTTTGTGCATGCGAGCAAACCATTGTTATGCTGCCATGTGCGTGCGTGCACACTTTTGTAGTAGCAGTTATTGTTCATGCTCATTGTAGTGCGCCGTTTGTTTTGCAGGCCGTATTCATAGAACCATCGCGTTAATCAGATTATCTCAATATAAACTTGGCACTCAGTGATTTGGGGCTTGGCACAATGGGGATTAGCCCTGTGGCATGATTTAACCTTTGGTCCCTCTCTACAAGTATTTCATTTTACCTCCCTCACAGCCTCTAGATCATTAAACATGTAGAGCCTAATCTCCTGGTCCTGTTTGGAAGAGACAGGTGAAGCGTATGGAACAATACGGATCCTCTTAGCGTCCACATCAGGGCGGTCATCCTCAAATGCCCACACCAGGTAACAGAAGTCATAAACTTTGACATCGATTCTCTGCTGCTGGAATGAGAAACTATTGCCCAGGAACCTGCACTGTGACCATTCTGGTTTTCCATCTGTAATTATTATGTGTAACACATGATGCACACAAAACAGTGTGAAATATTGTGGAACACATGCAGATGACATAACTCATTTTGTTATTGTTTGTTGTTGTATTTCAAGTTGTGGCATACAAATTGTTTCAGATCCTAACCCATCGTTTTTGTTTTCAGCACACAGGGACTTTCTTTTTGTCAGAGATATGGTGCTACATGAGCAACGAACACTGATATCATCATCATTAACTCTGTCTTGTCTGTCATCCTCCAGACTGATGGAATGCATAATTTATCATACATGATGTTCACTCCAAACGGAATTTAACTTACAACATTAGACCCTGCAATCTATACAGATCTCGCACTACAAACTCTACCAATTCCTCTTGTTCATATCCTTTTAAGATTTTCTATCTATAATCTTAAATCAACAATATTGAAGTCAATCTGGTTATGGTTGATCTGGTGACAACTTGTTGCTACAGCACTTAATAAGGACAGGAAATAAAATCATTACTAGCCATACAATACAGCTGTATTCATTTGAGGCAGGCTCATTAAGCCAACTAATCAGCCTGTATCTCTATCTAGAATTTTCAAACATGATCTTGCAGGATATAATAATCCAGAACATGCCTAGCCATTACTTGTCGGAAAATCGGAGTGACTGTAAACTGTGATATAGGTAGCGAATGGTTTTATACCTCAACAGACTATTATCATCATGAGTTGTAACTCACCATTCACATGATGACTGCTGTAAAGAACGGGCCTGATCTGCTTCCCCTTGGAAGGGTTCCATTCTAGACAGTGAGGTAGACTCAAGGTTACAGGCCTGCGGAACTTCAAACCTGAAGGTTGGCAGCTTAAGATGGATGTCATCTGACAATCAGTCCCAAAAGAGGGCCAGAGACGTTTGTTCCAGACCAGACCGAGCTCAATCTTGGTCCTCTCTGCCACAGCCCCTCTTGGTATGGTCAGAACATTGCCATAGATCTCTATCTGACCCCCTTCTGGGCCTATCATAGCGCTTTTGATTGGTCCACCGATAGGCCCATGGTTTCCATCAGCTCCTTTAAAACTATCAGGAAACAGACGCCCAGGAACTTCATAAGGACTAATCAGACTGCTCGGTCTGCCTTGATTGTAGTCATCTGGGTACTGGTGGAAATCCAGTTGGAGAGAGGTGTCATAGGTTGATTGCAGACTTGTCCATCTTGGGCTGGGAGGTAGTGCACTGTTTATGCCAGAATACGATTCTTCTGCCCACCTCTTGGGTTTTGAACCTTGGGCTCCATCGATCTGAAACAAAAACAAGGAAAAGTCTAAAGTTAACACAAACAAAATGCATTTTTACACATGAAGGCAACTATATTTGCTGTATTTCAGACCATTTCCATCTGATTATACAGTATTTAGGATCTTAGGATCAGATGGCTACTACATCCCTAGCTCCTCAAACAGTCCTTCTTCCCAAGGACTGTTAGGGCATGAAATGCTCACATTCAGCACAATCAATGCCTCTTCTCCTTGAGCCTTCCGTCAAAGAAGGCCGAGCTAAACTAAGACTTTTAACTTGCACCTTATAAATAGTATGCACGCTGCACCAAACTCAGCAACCCACCAGGGAAGAAAATACATGGGGGCCTGGGGCGAATAAGCCCCCGAAATGCCCAAAAGAGCCCCCGAAAGTAAAAAAAGAGCCCCAAAAATTTGCATAGAGTTCAATGCAAAACAATTAAAGAGTGTTATTTTCATGCAAACAAGCTTGAAAAGTAGCCCCCAAAATTTGTTCATTAATTTTTTCCCTGCAACCCACATACACCGAGTAAACTATCTGCAAGAATCTTCAAACCTGAAGGAGGCAGATGTAAACTGAAGAAGAAAAAGAAAAAACCTCACAAGAGCGGGATTTGCTGAAGCCTGAAGTCTCAGCAAAATATACCAGGATTAAGGTAACTTCCCCACAGCCATAGTTGTATTTGTATAGAATTAGATTTATAATTATATATTTAGTCTATTAGAATGAATAAAATAAACAAACAATGAATGACTAATGAAACATTAAAATTAAAAAGACAACAAATTCATATTCACCCCATTGAAACAAAAACAAAACAAGAACATGAAAAAGAAAGAAAAAACAATTAATATTAATCAACACCGAAAATTAGTGGCATGCATGACTCGTGTCGTGAGTGAATGCATCCAACACCAATGAACAAGTCAACATAAACAAAAATATATAGAGGTCTAGATCTAGTCTAATCTTTATTATTTATAAATATAATCACCTCATCAAAACCGCCACCTTGATCTTGACTGTGGAACATTCTTTCAAGTCGTTTTAATATCACCATCAAGCCATCAAAAGGCAGCAGCAGAGCGCTAAACCAAGTCTGAGGGCTTGAAGTCAGGCCTAGGCTAGCGCTATGAGCTGTGGTTCCAATTTCCCCCATGCACGGGATCGGGAGCGGCAAGGCGGCAGGCGATAGGTGTATGCATCAAGGATTCCGAATCCCACACTGTACTCAGCTCATGTCTTAACTCCTCTTAGGCTCTTACTCTTAGCTCATCGAAGAAAACAAGCCGAACCAAATTCATTGCTGCCAAGTATAGTAATCCAAAGTGGAAGCATTCGACCAGATTTCAACCGTTGTGTCTATGATTTACCTTATCAAAATTTATATCCAAATTTTGCCACAACACAAGCTGTCCACACAAATAACAGCATGCATTCTCTTATGCACTACACTGCGCATATAATGTTACGCATAATTATGTTCAGAGATCTACGTCATATGGGATTCCCCTTTTTCATGTCGCGGTGTGTGACAGGCGCGGATCCAGGATTTCTTAGGGGGGGGGGCCCAACTTTTTTTTTTTTTGCTCCCGAAAATTTGAAAATCGCGCCGGCCGAAAAGTCGCTCAGTGGGGGGGGGGGGGGGGGGGGGGGGGGGGGGGGGTAAGCGGACACTTTTTTTTTTTTTTTTGGAGTCCAATTAAAATTTGCACCCCCCCCTTGAGCGCCAGGGGGGGGGGCCCAACCCCCAAAAAATGTAAAAATCGCGTGATTTTACATGATTTTTTTCTCAAGGGGGGGGGGGGGGGGGCCGGGCCCCCCGGCCCCCCCCCCCTGGATCCGCCACTGGTGTGACGTCACAGAAAACCCCCTACGATATTTTGGATCCAATGCTATTAGCAGTAGTAGTAGTAGTAGTAGTAGTGGTAGTGGTAGTGGTAGTGGTAGTGGTAGTGGTAGTGGTAGTGGTAGTGGTAATGGTAGTGGTAGTGGTAGTGGTAGTGGTAGTGGTAGTGGTAGTGGTAGTGGTAGTGGTAATGGTAGTGGTAGTGGTAGTGGTAGTGGTAGTGGTAGTGGTAGTGGTAGTGGTAGTGGTAGTGGTAGTGGTAGTAGTAGTAGTAGTAGTAGTAGTAGTAGTAGTAGTACAATCGTAACAATTTCTATAAGATTTCCCCGCATCCTCATAATCACTTGAATCAACAGGAACATCAGAGTTCGTCAACAATTTTACCTTTCTCGTCCGTTTTTTTGTCTTCAAATATTCCTTCCGAGCTTGGTGTCCTTGCTTACTCTGACCATGCTCTGACTGTTACTTGATTCACTTAGTAGAGGTAGAAATAGTAGTAGTAATAGTAGTAGTAGTAGTATTAGTACTCTCTAAAAAAAAAATCGAGTGATCACGGACATCACTCCTCTGTAGAGTGAAAATGTAGTGAAAATAGAGTGAACATTCACTCTTTTCTTCTTAGAGAGCACTCTAAAATCAATCGATTTTCACTCCTAAACAAGTGATCACGGACGTCACTCCCAAGAAAGTGAAAATAGAGTGAAAATTCACCTTTTTTAAAAAAAGAGAGTAGTAGTAGTAGCAGCAGCAGTATAGTAGTAGTAGCAGCAGCAGTATAGTAGTAGTAGCAGCAGCAGGAGTAATAGTAGTAGTAGTAGCAGCAGCAGGAGTACAGTAGTAGCAGCAGCAGCAGCCGAGTTAGTCTCAAACTTAATAGATACGTATGACCATCACAGAATAAAGAGAATCTGTTCACTATTGAACTTGCAATCTATCCGTCTTGAGCCATTATCAGGCTCCTATTTTCTATTATGGAAAAATCGTAATAATTATCATTAGGGAAAGCAGCAACATCCTTTGCGAAACATGACTGACAGGAAAACACTCTTGATAATTGACCTGTATATATGATTTTTTTTTTTTTTTTTTTAAATGAGTGTTTTCCTGTCTGTCAAATCATATGTGCATGAAAGTGAAAGGACGCTCTCCTTCCGCCGAGAACAGTAGGCCTATATTATTGAGAGTAGCTATTATATTATAAACGTGATACGCATTTTATTTTCTAACTTTTTTTGGTACATAATACTCAAGGTGATCCTCACGAGTAAGCCAATACATCAATTTTCGTTTCAAAGACCATGATGAAGTTTCTCAAATATCCTCTAAAATTAAATAAGCACCAAATGATATTTTCTGAAATTTAAGTTGTGTGGGAAATTCTGTTTTTATTGTTTAATTGCATTTTTCACTGTAATAGAGTATCAAAATATAAAAATGAAATAAACGGGGAAGGTTGATTATTAGAATGCGAATATTGTTAAAACCAATAATTTAGCTGCGGTAATATCGAGTAGTGAGAGAGAGGGGGTAACGAATGCAATTCACAAGTTGTGCCTTACAGCAAGTAAATTAAATATGACAATTATATTGATCTAATTATCAAATAATAATGATAACAATAATATTAATACATGTATATGAGATTTGTAAGGGGCCGAATCCACTTTAAAATCGTTTTACTTTGACAAGTGACCCTTCACCTCTTGATAATTGCTCTTTTCCTCTCTGATGAGTGCCCCTTTTTACCTCTAATAGCTACCCCATTAATTGACACGTGCCACTTTTTCTTTCTAATAAATGCTTTATTTCCTTCTTATAGTGCTCCTTCCCCTTCTCGTAATTACTCCTTTTCATCTCTAATAAGTGACCCGTGCCTCTTTTTCTTTTTAATAAGAGCCGCTTCCCTCTTCTCATAAAGCCCCCTTTCACCCCCTTTTCATATCTGATCAGTGCACCCTTTCAGGTGCGATAAGTGCCCCTATTCACCTCTGATAATTTCCCTTTTAACAAGGATAAGTGCCCCTTTTCCTTTCTAATAAGGGACCTATCCCCATTTCATAAATGCCCCTTTTTCACCTCTTTTCACATGTCATAAGTGCCTTTTTTCATCCCTGGTGAGTGCTTCTTTTCAGGTGTATGCAGTGCCCCATTTTCACCTCTGATAATTATCCTTTGTACTTTGACATGTGCTCCTTTTCTTTTCTTATCCCGCCTTTCGGCAAGGTCCCACTTTTCCTCTCATCATTAACGTGCCCCTAATTTAAAGGGACTAAGAGCAATTTCCCCCAAAGCTCATATTTCCATCTCTTCCTCTTCCATCTCCTCCTCAAGTATATTTCTCTTCATCTCTCGTCTTTCTATCTATTTTCATCCAATCATCTAGACATATAAAATTTAACTCTGCAGAAATCGAATCTAGTGTAGGCCTATGCCAAACAAGAAATGGGTTGGCCAAACTAATAATCAACGAGACTGTGTATTCATATGGATTCACCCCATCTACGTTCATATGTTTCATTAAATCAACATAATCATGATGCTCATTAATCATTGTTATTTTTTCTCCATCGATCTTCATCAGTAAGTTTAATCAAAATCAATCATCCCTGTTTATGTAACCCTCAATATTTTCATTTTTTTCTCGTTTTGTTTACATATCATTCGTCAAGCCAGGCTCTGCATTTAGTGTTTGGCAAATAAAACAAATGTCATCGGTATAGCCCCGTGTTCATGAATTCTGTGCACACGTATGCTAATAGTATTCTGTGCACCGAGAAAACTGAAAAAGATTACAAAAATAATATGAGAAAAAGCAAATAAGAATTAGAGATCAAACCGTTTTTTTCCTAATGCAAGTTTTGATTAGCTACAACAAGTCGTATTAAGTGATTGGATCTGATGATACATCGTTTTACGGAGAGTTTGAGAAGACTTGATCTGAAGATGAAGTTAGCTTTGTTTCTCCTTCTCACAGGGGTGATCTTCTTTTTGCTTTTGCTCAATCGTTCCAGTACAGCAACTGATCAGGGTAATATCTGAAATCCTCCAATCTACGAAAGATATGGATATAAGGGTAGGGAAGAGGGGTGATGACGGTGATGGTATGGCGATGTCGGTTGTATTCATGGTGAATATGGAGTAGTGGTGTTGATGGTGATGATGGTGGTGATGATGGTGGTGATGATGATGATGGTGATGATGGTGGTGATGATGGTGGTGATGATGATGATGGTGGTGATGATGGTGATGATGATGGTAGTGATGGTGGTGATGATCGTGGTGATGACTAATGATGGTGGTGATGATGATGGTAATGGTAATGAGGGTGTTGATGATGGTGGTGATGATGATGATGGTGGTGATGATGGTGGTGATGATGATGATGGTGATGTTGATGGTATTAATGGTGGTGATGATGGTGGTGATGATGGTGGTGATGATGGTAGTGATGATGGTGGTGATGACTGACGATGGTGGTAATGATTAATGATGGTGGTGATGATGGTAGTGATGATGGTGGTGATGACTGATGATGGTGGTGATGATGGTGGTGATGATGGTGGTGATGATGGTAGTGATGATGGTGGTGATGACTGATGGTGGTGGTGATGATGGTGGCGATGATGGTGGTGGTGGTGATGGTGATGATGGTGGTGATGACTGATGATGATGGTGATGATGGTAGTGATGAAACTGATGATGGTGGTGATGATGGTGGTGATGATGGTGGTGATGATGGTAGTGATGATGGTGGTGATGATGGTGGTGATGATGGTGATGATGGTGATGATGGTGATGATGATGGTGGTGATGATGGTGGTGATGATGGTGGTGATGATGATGGTGATGATGATGGTGATGATGATGGTGATGATGATGGTGATGATGGCAGTGATCGATGCTGTCGATGGTATTCTTGGTAAAGATGGAAAGGTGAATATGTAATACCTGGATCCTCTGCAGACATAATGTAGATGTTGTTGTTGTTATTTGTTTGTGTTGTTTTTATTGTAATATTGTTGCTGTGGTTGTTGTTGATGATGATGTTGATGATGATGTTGATGATGATGATGATGATGATGATGATGTTGATGATGATGATGATGATGATGATGTTGATGATGATGATGATGATGATGATGATGATGATGATGTTGATGATGATGATGATGATGATGATGTTGATGATGATGTTGATGATGATGATGATGATGATGATGATGATGTTGATGATGATGATGATGATGATGATGATGATGATGATGATGATGTTGATGATGATGATGATGATGATGATGATGTTGATGATGATGATGATGATGATGATGATGATGATGATGTTGATGATGATGATGATGATGATGATGATGATGATATTGATGATCTTGGTCGTGGTGGTGATGGCGCATGAAGATAATAATGATGGTGAAATTGTGGTGGTCGGTAAAAGTGGTTGTAGATGTTGATGATAGTGGTGGAGTTGTAATATAAAATGATGGTTATGGTGATGATAACTACGTTTACTTTATGCAGTGCTATAACTCAATATTCTTTATTTTAGAGTATTTACATTGATTCTCTATTTGAATAGCAAGTAATATATTTAACCTCTCAGTAGAAATTTTGTTTTTATTTTGGATTTTTATTGAATTGAAATTAGGACAAAAGTTTTTAATAGATTATTTTCAATAAATTACAAAGTCATGAAGTTAATAATTCACTTTCAAACATTGCTTCGATTTTGTAACCACTTTACTTTGAATAGGTCGCGGCGAAAGGGCTGAGGTGCTGGATTGCCCTGGTAACTTGGAATATTTAAACAACGGGAAAGGATGCGGTTCTCCATCATGTTTTATCCCCGGCGAGATGTCGTGTAACAGAGCTGCTAGTGCAGGATGTTTCTGCCCAAAAGGTGAAATTTCGTCAACAAAAAAGTGTTTCGCTTTGTTCTTTTGTCTTGGTTTTATTTTGTTTTGTATGTTTGTGCGTGTTTGTTTATTAGTGCAAGAGATGGGGAGGTTAAGTCCAAGTTAATATTAAGATAATTTTTCATACATTCACTTCAGAGTTATGGGTAAAAATATCACTTAGACATTGTACATTATACATGTGTTTTTCTAAACTGAGGTCTTAATTGGGTGACGCTGGCGTTATAATTTGTGTTAGTTTCTTTATGGGGAGAAGTTTCTTTGTAACAGTTAGTCATACTATAGGCGGGGAAAGGGAGGGTGCTTAGTTTGTAACCTTTGTTTTGTAAGTGTTAGGGTTGTTTGTCTACATTGTGATACTGACGCACAGGGGCGGCGGAGCGTCTCTCAAAGTGGGGGGGGGGGTCAACAAAAAAGGGCACATTCTGGGAAAATGGGGGCACTTATCTGAAGTAAAAGGGGGCTCTTTTCCTAAGTTTAAAAAGGGGTACTGTGCCCCTCCCCCACCACCGGATACGCCGCCTCTGCTGACGCATGTAAAATTCATCACCCTCAATATGGTGAATTAAATAATAAATCTTCTTCCTTCATAAATGCAGGAATGGTACTGTGCGGATTGAAGAACCGCGCCATCTGCGTCGAAGCATCAGCATGCGGATCGTCTGCTTGTCCAGTGTGTGAGAACGGATTGAAGTGGTCTGAAGAACAAGGCGGTTGCATCCCTGAATAAATTATGCACCTTTGCCATGTTAATTAGGTTTTAAATTATAGAGAACAACTTTAGGCCCTAAATGAAGATGGAAAAAGACGGAGTGAAGAGACAATTAACCAATAACTTAGAAGTAGGCCTGATCTAATAATGGTCCCGGTAATTGGTCCAAAAGCTGAAACTGAAATAGTGAGACATTAATAGTTTAATATTTTGATTACAATCCTGATTATCAGCCAAAATATAAAAATAATCTGTAATAAATACTTAATACCTATTGTTCAGGGGGGTGAATGAATAGATCACCCCCCCCCCCCCCCCCCCCATGAACAATAGGTATATACAGATCGACACTCATGTCGATCACCCTGATTGCATTATCCGACCAAATAGATAGACCCGCTCCATTAGCATAATAGGTATATAGGTTAATTAAATTTGTTTTTGGTTTCCATTGATTCATTCATCAGTAGTGGCATGGGTATTGAATAAAGTGTATTATATTCTTCATTGAAAATGTCACAAGTTTTACTAATCATATGTGTAAAGGTCGGATTACAAAATCAAAGCGAAAATAAGGTAATGCAGATAATTACACAAATATATTGGCACCTTCCATTAGATTATTGTCAATAATCCACTTAAACAAAAGGGATTTTACTACTGCTAAAGAATTTAAATTCCCCTGTTATTAATCAATAGAAAATAATTATGACGATAAGTTTTTAAAGCATATAACTAGAACTATTATGATAACGAGCAACTTACTACACTGATGAATAGCAAAAAAGCCACTCCGTTTGAATATTCATATAATAGCAAAGTAAAATTTGTATTACAATAATTAACTGTTGATGATTTTTATCCGATTTATTACATTGGAGTGCTTTTGTTTCTTTTAAATTAAAATAACCTTCACAGCTTTGAGGTTCAAGTATTATTCGATAATTTTTTTTTTTTCGGATAGAGGGTTTATGCTTTTTGAAGACCCTACAAATTTATTAAATAATTGTCATTAGATATTATATCCTTTTTGTAATTCCAAAATATAGTGAAATCGAATTTCAATTAATGTCACTTCCATCGAAATTAATAAAGAATAACAAATTAAAAAATCCTTTCATATTGCGTGTAGCCTAAAAGTGTTTCATCTGTATGGTGGCAAATATACTCTCTCAATGATAAACAATTAAATCCAGACTTTATAATAACGAAGTTAAAAGTACTTATCATAATCCGATACTTTGTACTAATTTGAAAGTAATTTGACCTTGCTATGAACTTTATCCTTACCACAGCTTTTAGTTTCTAGAGTTTTGAACAGAAGAGCCGGTTACGTATAATAACTTTTAAATGTTTTAAGTTATGTAGGGTTTGATTATGATTCGAATATGATATTAGCGTTACTAACCTTGTTATATTAAGATAATGTGTGTACACTGTACCGTTATTTAATGTATTTTCTACCGATTACCTTTATTTTCATAATTGGCACTTTTATACAGTATACTACTCAGATCAACAGCTATCAATATTAAGCCACATATTAGTTTTGATAAATGAAACAAGGTATATTTTATGATAAGTTTGTAAAGCTAAGAACGATATTTTCACTTTAATTCAATCCAGGCACCGAACAGAGAACCAATTTATAATTTTAAGTTTTTCTCGGAAATGCCTCTTTCGCGGAAGTGCAAAAGAAGTACCATTACTACATACGCATCGGATTTTGCCCAAGGTATAATGTGTGGAAGTAAGAAGTTTAGATGTTACTATATCTTATATGAATATACAAATATTATGGTGTTTCGCTTGTGACTGAAGTGGCTGCTACTTGGAATTTGAAGGTGGAAGTCGAGAGATCTTCAAACGCGAAGTTCTAAAATGGTCTTTTGACAATGGCAAGTCTCCACTGAAGTGCAGTCATCGATTAATGATTGCGTGAGAATAATTTTGATAATTATTTCAATAGTTAACTTTAAAATTTAAACGTGAACTGATAGTTATGAAATGTCGCGTATGTCTTTGGAAATAAGGAAACATGGCCTAGTGTAATTCATTTTTCGAAGGATATAAACACTGAGAGACATTCACTGAGAGACATTCACCTGAAACCTCAAGAAATATCAAAATAGATTAATAGAACATTTAGAATTTTCTTAAAGAATAGTATGAATATTTTGATATTTATGTTGACATTAGAGAGAACTGAAACTATTATGAATGATTTGTTCTTTATTGTTGGGGGGGGGGGGGGGGACAAAAAATGTGATTTACAAAGACTTTGATACGCCAACCATTATTATTTGAAAATAATCATATCTGATATGCGATGGTGATGGTGATGATGTTGATAATTTATAGTACAATCACTATATCATCACCATTACAACTTTGTCATTTTCTTCAAACTATACTATCGCTATTATCATCGCCATCAACACCTAATAAATATTCATCAGCAGCAATATCATCGTCGTCGTCGTCATCGTTGTTGCCATCATCCCCATTATCACTATCATCATCAGTAGCAGGAGCAGGAGCAACAGCAGTATATATTTGTACTTTATTACTATTTCTCTGTTCTGTTCTCCAAAGTAATCCTTGCAAAGGGCAAAAGGGATGGTCATACATTATAGAATCTGCAGGCATGCAGGTTAAGCATTCCCGGAAGATTCCCGGAAGCTATTATAACCAACATAATTGCAAATTAAAAGATTACTGTCACTAAATAGTACACTACGTCCGATTCAGATGCGGAAGCGAGAGGGGAAAAAGACGTGTAACTGAACGATAACTTACAATTTGGTGCTGTAATTATATCTTGCATTAATTCTACAGTGTAATTATATCTATCTTAATGTGATATTTGGGTGTAACTCTAATTCAGCGATAATTAAAAGCCAGTAATAGTTTTCATGGAAAAATCATTAAAGAAACAGGATAACATCGGTTTCAATTTCCATATTTCATAAGGTATATATCCTTAATGGGATCTATAAATATTAATCTCTCATAAAAGTAGTCAAAATAAAACGCTTTCTCTCTAATACCATTTATGGAAGTTGCATGAAACAATTAAAGGATGAACAATTATTTCCAAGTGGTCATTTTCTCTCTCCTTTTCGAAAAATAACAAAAAGCATTAGCACCAAAATAATATAATAATAATAATAATAATAATAATAATAATAATAATAATAATAATAATAATAATAATAATAATAATAATAATAATAATAATAATAATAATAATAATAATAATAATAATAATAATAATAATAATAATAATAATAATAATAATAATAATAATAATAATAATAATAATAGGCATTTATAGCGCCATCTATCTAGATAATTCTATTCCGAGGCACATTTATTATTACCCTGGCTTTAGCCTAGCAGCCGTTTATACAGCGCTCCAGCATTCCAAGGAATACATTCCTGCCAGGTACCCATTTACATCACCTGGGTTGAGTGTGGCAAATGTAGATCAATGTCTTGCCAAAGGACATTAGTGCCGTGGCGGGACTCGAACCGCGGACCTTGCGATCGACAGTCCGGCGACGTATCCACTCGACCACGACACCTCTACAAGTAACTACAAAAGCCACATAAAAATTACAGACATAACAAAAGTATTAAAAGTATGAAAGAATAAAAGAACAATTAGTTTAATGCTGGTGAGAAGCCATTAACATGTCTTTTTTTTGCTTTTTTTTTGTTTCTCACATGGAAATGAAAAAAAAGACTGTGTTTACCTGTAGGCCTTTTAATTTGTGTGGGTGTGCATTTTTCATTCTGTTGAAAGTAGCAGTTTCGACAAGAGTACAGTATCGAAATAAAAAGAGAGAGGGCGAGAGAGAGAGAGAGAGAGAGAGAGAGAACAGAGAGAGAGTGAGAGAGGGAGAGAACATAGAGAGTGAGTGAGAGGGAGAGAGAGAGAGAGAGAGAGAGAGAGAGAAGAGAGACCGTGGTGAGATAGACAGAGACAGAGAGAAAAGGAGGATAGGAGGTGGGAAGGGTACAAAGAAGACATTATCTATCTTTACTAATTTTCTTCTATTTTGTTTAGAAAAACATTGTATTATTATCCGGGGTGTATAGGAAGGAGAGGGGGAGGGGTATTTCATTATATCGTTTTGAGGCTATATTTTCTGAAATTTCAAAGGACCACGTGCTTTGATATTAGACATTGTTTTAGGCGATTTCATTTCGGTATGTAATACAAATAATGTTCAAGCCGAATTGTATCCCGATTGCAATAAACCTAGTCATTTTGAAATTAACATTCTTCAACATCTTCTAATGTACAATTATCAATTTTATTTCCACTGCCTTTACTAAATGTATGTCTTACGTTATTGATGTGAGAAGCAACAACATGGAATTGATGGGAAATTTAATCCAGCTACACAAAGATTGATCTTTGCCTCATTTGCGCAGCTATACGGAAGGCACAGATGCACGTACGTGACCCCACCCATCGAATAACCAAAGAGAAAACAAGAAGAGAGAGAGAGAGAGAGAGAGAGAGAGAGAGAGAGAGAGAGAGAGAGGGAGAAGGGGGGGGGGGGGGGTGAGAAACGACATATTCCTCCACCCCTTTGCCTTGTTTTATTCACCTCATAATTATATAAGACCGAGTCATACAAGTCATGTAAGTCTCTTCGATGACTGTACACACCTTTTACCACTGTTCATACTGTTTAACAAGCATTCATAAAACATTGATAATTAAATGACAAAACATGAACGACTTTTTAATAAAATGTATAGATCAACCTTTACAAAATAATGCTCATTGGTCAAAGCTCACCACCTTCTGAGAAAAAGATAGAAAAAAAAGGATGGAAATTTTGATTTGTTAATGAAATTAAATCACAGAAAAAGAAAATTCTCCAATCATGTCGACATTTCTTTTTTCATTTCATTTCTGTTCCTTCTTCTGTCTCATAATATGAGCGGGGCTACATCACCGCAACCTAGTTGTACAATGATACCGCAAAAACGGAAATAATCGGTTCGATTGATTTGCCAAAGGAAAACAAAATAGCGCGAAAACCCAACCAGATTTTAAACGTGTGACATCACAATAGGTGGTTGACTTACCACTGACCTTATATTCAATTGTTCGTCATTAAATGGTAGTGTGTAATGAGTCATATTATGCTCCTGTCTATTTTTGGGAGGGTGGAATTTCCAGGCACCACGAGCGCGTTTTACGTCAAAAGAAAATTACTATAAAAACACTCTACTTCCACTTTGGGGAAAACCCGCCGCACATTCTTTCGTTTCAGTAACCCCATGGAACTCGCATATTGAACAGCGAATTTCGATTGGAAAACATCAACACAGTCATGTTTAAATATGACAGTTTTATCTCGGGTTAGCTTATCAAAGCTTGCAACCTTTGTTGTATTCTAAAGATAACTGTGAACATGGGTTGAAACGCATATTGCAATACACCGGTTCGTCATTTATTTGTGAAGTTAGCTTCAATAATTTTGTTTGTTTACTGAAGTCATTAAAATGTAAAGGTCGTTTTGGTCCATTTATTTATTACCTTAGTTGTTCTTTAATTAGACAGTCAGAATTTGTGGCTTTTTGCTTGGAACAGTTTGGGAACTTGGTGATTTGCGAAGAGAAGTATAAGGTTTCTCAAGTTATCGTTTCAATTTTGGGTTATTTCACTCTCTTTGGAAATGAACAACAAGACGTCGGGATGTTCGCATTTCTTAAAAATAAATGGTTTGGGTTTTTGTTGTTGATTAAAACTACACATACTTTCACTTACGGGTTTAACTCTGTAATACGAAGAGGGATGAATATCTTATTTTGTTTTAAAAACCCATTTAACGGGTGGATCCACGAATTTGCGAAACTGAAGAGTTTTCACAGTATTCCTAAAATATGCTGTCAACCTAAAAAAAAAAAAAAAAACTGTCATCACCTCCAGAAGGGGGGGGGGGGGGTGGGCACAATTGTTTGGACTTGCTTACTAAGCGTATGCTACTTTGATTTCCAAAGGGGGCATGGTCTTTTTTTTTTTGGGGGGGGGATTCGCCCTCCCCAAATATGAATATATCCATATATCCGCCAGTACATGAGTGTCAGATCATAACAGTACCAGAATAGTTTATTAATTCATCGTCACTTACAATGGTAACGAAGTTTTTTTTTCCTTATGTTATTCTATAGATACGAATATATGTATTTATTTGTATTTATGTATTTTATCAGACAGCAACTGATCCCGAATGCTTACTTTACCAGCATTCATTATCTCAACATAAATATAGGTCACATAAACAATCGAGGCATTATGACGTCAGAGTTTTTCTACCATAATTATAGATGTTAAATGTTTCAAAGTCCACATTCACAGGCTATATAATATCTCTTACATTTAGGCAAACCCTTGAATGTATTTGAGAATGGTAAATAAATTAGTTAAGCCCAGGGCACCTTTTATTGGAGGAATTGAGGCTAAATCTCTCGTCAGAAAGAGACTTATGCAGGTTGGAATCTAAAACAATACAATTCTCACCTTCACAGTAATCAGCACTGAAGAAAAAAAATTGTGTTGAACTTTATAGACAATTTCAAAGAAGATAGAATGTTTTTTCCGTCAAAGTATTCTTTGCAAAAAAAAGAAAGAAATTCCAACATAGAGGAAAACAAAGGAAGCAACAGAATGAAATACCAACCAGCAGATTACCTTAATTACTTCTGTCACGCTGTATTTACTTAAATCTCCGCTCGAGACGAAACATCTTATATATTGATGATGGCAAAGGAGAGGGGTTACTAATTATTCATGTTAATTTTACCAACACCTCGAACTAGACGATATTGCATAGTAATGCAAGCAATAGGAATATCAAATTGTTTAAACAATTCACAAGCACAATTCATTAGTTGAGGTCTTGCTTCGATTGGGACTTGCATCATTTCACTTGCGTTTATTTCAGAATGTCGTAAGCTTTGTTTGATACAACTGTCTACTTTGCCAACACTCCCGCGCTATCATTTTTATCAAAGGGGTTCTCCCTGTACTTTAGCAATAGTCGTTGCTCTAACCCATTTAATCTGTCCGTCTTTAATATAGTATAGGAAGAGAAAGAAAAATAGCGGCGGGCGGGGTAAGGCCACTGTGTCGTCACAATAGGTGATTTTATGCGATTATGAAATATACTCTTTAAATTTTTTTAAGTGTCTTTTTTGTAAAGGAAAAGTCGTTGAGATAATTCCAAGACTCCCAAGAAAGTAAGAATCAAAGATTTAGGAAATGTTCCTCATAGTTCTAAATCTGACGGTAATATGTTAGGGATTTGCTGGAGCTTGGATCGACAATGTATATACATGTAGGAAAGAAAAAAACAGTTTCAATTTTTCAGTTTAATTCAATATTTAAATCGGGTTTTATCAATAACAATTACAAAAAAAGTTCAAAATATAATACATGATTGTATTCCGAAGACGAATTATAATCATGTTTACAATAATGGATAACATAATCATTAAACATCATAGTCATAAATGAAAAGTATAGATGAAAGTATTCTGTCACACAATATGTCTACTTGAACTCCTTCAAGAAAAATCTTTAAATATATCTATTATCCCTTTAATTTGTTTTTATATAGTTCAATACCTATTCTAAAATCAAATACAATTTCGTAAACTACCATACGAGGGAGAAGGGAGTGGTGGGATGTGGTGGGAAGGGAGGGGTAGATGAATCCGTGCATGCGCAATACTCTTTATTATGTTATCATAAGTTATCTGTGTAATTATTTTGTTCAAAATTTTGAACGCCTGAATCAACAAGCTAAAACAAGCTTTCTACAGGTGCTCCATTTTCCTACTTCTCATTTTCACAGTTTGTTTAAATCTCATGATTTATATTTTGAACTGTCTTTACTATATCAGATATTCGTTCGTTTTTAATGGAAATTTGAATTGAATTGAAACCTATAAATCAGATTTTAGAATTATATGTATTGGATTGGTAAATAGCAAAGGAATGAATATTCAAAGAAAAGCAAGAATTAGAAGTGGCAAAAATCATGTAATTGTAAAATCGGTTAAAAAAAAAGGATGTGTGAGGATTATAGGGTGAATATTGTGGAAAATTATAAACCTTTATTTCATCAGTGAATGGTATAAGAGGAGCTAGTACTAAAAATTAGGCTGAAAATAGGCTGAAAAGTGGTTTTAATTCTGTGGAAATTTTATTTTTTACTTTTGACTATCATTTAGATTGAATAACAGCTAACTTATATGTATAAGCCAAAACAAAAATAATGAAGGGTAATGTTATAGGCCCGTTATAATTATAGTCAAAGGCCCCGGTTACTTTGATATAGCAATTCAAAATTACGAACGCATACAGACAATCGTTTTTAAGTTGGATGTTTATAGGAGCTATACTCCCAATATTATTTCTATAAACGGTGATATCAATGTCGCTTTCCCTTTTATTTTTATAGCTATTCAGGTTCCCATGATTTTCTTGAGTTGGTAATTTGCAAATGCAGGGAAAATCCCGGATTTTCATCATAAAGGTTTTCATAATGTCAAAGAGTAGCAAATCGATTCCAATCACCTTGCAACTCTATATTTTTCCTTCTTATCTTGAAATAGAAATAGAAAGTTTTAGAGTGATTCAAAATCTATCAGAATAACATTAGGAGTATACTCTTTCGCATTATCGATGGCGTTCAGAACACTTAGAAAGGGAAAACCACAATGTGCATTTGTAACCGAAGTATCTAGTGGGGAGTTCAGAAATAGTTCAGAAATAGATATAGGCCTGTTTTTAATGTGAGTATACTTTCTATCTTTATTCGAACAAGAGGAGTCGGAAGTTAGGAACTGAGAGCGCGGAAAATCGGATATACTACAAAAATCACAGGGCTTTTGTAACTGATATGCTTCCCTGTATCAATAAGACTACTTATTAATAAATAAATAAATAAATAAATAAATAAATGGATAAATAAATAATAGAATAAGCAAATAAATGAAACATTTCAATCTGAACGCTTATGACAAGAAGGTTGTCCATCTTTTTCTATTATGCGTTGCACCAGTTTTAACTAAACTGTAATGTACTCCCTTGTTTATAAAATAATTCTCATTCTGTTCCAAATGTAATTTTGTACCTGTTTAGATTTTTCAAAGAACTTTGTTGATGATAAACAAAAATTTAAAAGAATTTTATTTCGGTGGACTCATTTGATTTGATCTACTTTCCTGATCCAAAAGAAGAGGAGATGGGGATATAAAAGTAAAGAAATAAGAGAGAGAAGGGGGAGAGAGGGTGTTGACTGAAAGAGGATATGCAGAGAGAGAAAGGGGCGAAAGAGAAATAAAGGAAAATCATCTTACCATTAATTATATAGGCTATACAACTTGAACGTCAAATAAATAAATGTGGAAGAAAAAAAAAAACATAAGTGACATAATTGCCATTATTCGTGAATAACACTTATAAACTGAACTCAATAATGAAAATATTAAAGTGCCTATTTCAAATGGTGAAAGAGACTCCGGAGACTCAGTCTCTCACCCCCTTTTTTTGACAGAATCCTTGATCCTCTCCTGCGATGAGGGGCCTACCCTCACTCTTCCAATTTCGCAAAAACATTTTACTCAAAAGCTTGCCCTAAGTGGCAATATTTCCTAATTTTTAACTGTTTATTTGGAACCCGGACTATGCTCAGAGCATATAGTTTCATTTAATTGAACTAAACATCCTTTAAAGTAGACATGTAAACTCAGGTTGAGAGAGACCATCAACATCGACCGTTTAAAGACCGTCAATGCTACTGGCCCAGAAGGGATTAGACCACACAGCGAGGTCACTGACAGGTGGCTATCTCATTAAGTCAGCTCTCAACTAACATAAGAAAAAGAGAATCATGGAGGACCAACAGGCACCGATTTGGGAAGTTTTCTGTATAGAGGGAGCAAGTAGCTACAAGTAGGACAGTGGGGCTTTAAGGTAAGCTCACATGCTCTATGAAAATTAAACGCCCTTAATATTTGTTGTACGAATGAAATACCCAAGTAAAATTGCCCACTATAGTTATTGCGATACAAATTACAATTATAATGGGCAGTGTTGTAATTTCCCTAATTGATATCCTTTTTCTTTAAGTTGCTCTTGAACACACCAAGACTTGCTACTCTACTCTAGTAGAATCAAAGATGGAACTATGTAGACAATAATGCAGAAACTTTTGTTTACTTGGTAGTAATTATACTTTCAGGAATATTATTACGATCATTATCAGATGAATTAAATAGGGGATTAAAACCTATTCTGTCCCCATCCTCATTATCATTGAGTCATTAAGATAATTTATATGACAAGATTTTCATCAAGAATTTACCCTCAAGTATTAGCCATTGTTTATTATCAATTCCTCAATCTTAACGCTGCATCCACCACAAAATCCTTGTCAGGAAAAAGAAAATGTATACGCTTAACCCTGCAGTAGCTGTACGAACTTATTGTTGACCAAATGGACATCTCTTTATCTGAAATGTTATTAAAAGAAACGCATATATTAAAAAAATATATAATTTTAGGTAAAAACTCTATATAGTATTTGAAGAAGAAAAAACTAATTTTGTTTTAAACCAAGATCCTTGTGTCAAACAGTAACTTAATTTCATTAAAAAAAATTACAGTCTGCGTAAATCTGCAAAATAAATTTAAGAAAAAAGTAATACCAAGAATAACAAATTTAAAGTTATAACAATAATTATAATGATTATAATAATAAAAGTAATAATGATAATAATACTACTAATAATAATTATAATAAGAATACTAATAATACTAATACATGTAAAAATAATGATAAGTATAGCCACTATTAAAACAGTTCAGCTAAATGCACTTTAAACAAATATATTTCTAAGTACAAGGTGATATTAGAGGACAAGGTAATAACAAGGTTGCACACCTTATAATGACACTCTAAGTTAATGAAAAGAAAAGAAAACATTTCAACAAAGTTATATTTATAATAGGTAATAAACAAAGGCTAAATTTGTCTCGTGCCTAGTAATTATTTAAAGTTCGCCACTGATCGTGGATGACCTTTCCCTTTTAGCTTTATTTTAAGAGTTGATGCCTTAATGGCCAGTTATTGTTAGTTGATTAAAATCTAGACACGATGACGTCAAATGGTTGAGAATGAGCAGGGTCTATGTAAAGATGCGCACAAAGCCTAAATATTTTCAAACAAGCAAGCAAGCGACAACAACATTTTTATTTGAAAATCATCTTCACTTTCCCCTTTTTCTTTCCTTTTCTCTCGGGGTTCAAAGAAAAAAATGCGAGAAATAAATTACGGGTGACTCGTTAGGTGGTCTAAATCAGTTCTCATTGTTTTTGAACTACTAGAAGATCATT
>JAVYIG010001996.1:0-220000 GCA_035222895.1 Strongylocentrotus droebachiensis | reverse complement strand
CTGCCCCTGGAAGGTGAGCTCCCTGGAATGTCCCCCCCCCCCCATCCCAAACTGATTCCGGCGCGCTGTGGAGCAGAAGGGTGAGGGTGCGCTTTCTTAGTGATAATAATATGATAATAATAATAATAATAATTATAAGTCTTGTTTGGCTCTTCGGTATCAATACTGTTCTCCTTGAGCATGTTGAGGGCCCTGCATTCATTATAACCCCGGCTTTAAATGTATGTTGCCCTTAATGAAAGGAGGTAATGGTAAGAGCAGACATGCTTCATGATGACGATGATGATGGTGATGATTTTGATGCTGCTGCTGCTGATGATGATGTAAATGATACAGGTAATGATAAAAACGACGAAGGAGAACAATTGGTGTCGATTATGATGATGATGTTGATGAAGAAGACTTTCATGACTATTATGATGATAGATAAAATGTGATGTTGTTGATTATGATGATAATGAAGGAAATCACGGTGACAAAAACGACATCGACATCGACGGGGATGATGATGATGATAATGATGACAACGATGACAATGATGATGGTCAAGTCAATGACGGAGAGGATGCTAGTAATGATCAAAATTGTAGACTTACTGAAATTGTGATGATGGTGCTACTGATTAAAAATAAAAGTTGAAAGGAATTAAAACTAAGTTTTAAAAATTAACTAAAGGAAAGAGAAAATCAATAAGAGCTCATCTGATTTCATTCCGGGTATATAGGTGTGACCATTTATTGCGGTTTTAAATCATACCATAGAAATATATCTTGCTTTCGTTTGTTTTTTTGTTCCCACGCCTTCCACACAGGTCGGTCTGGAGCTCATCATTTTCTAAGAATAATCAGAATTTCCATTAGCCTTTCCTTTTTTTCCAAAATTATTATCGGCAAAGAAAAAAGAGATACAGGCCCAGATTATCTAATTGCTGTGTTTCCTGTTTAATTAACTTCCTCTAATTTTTCTTTGATTTGTTCTATAGACAAGCATCGTCCTAGTACGGTACGGCAGTGGAGCCGGCGTATCCCCCCCCCCCCCGTTTTAAAAATTAATAATGATCCGTGCAACTTGCAAAGTTTATCAATGTCTAGATATGTCACTGAATATCTGAATTTATATAGATCACTTCGAATTATTCTGGATTTTACTCTATTTTGATCATAATGACTTCTTCATACTCGTAGGTCTTCATGGTATTTCTTGTATAGTGATCGTTATGTAGGCCTATGTATTTCATTCCATTTCCTTTATTTATAAATTAGTTTATATTTAGATAGAATCATACACCTATCACGTCTAAAAAGTATAACGGTATTCTCTTCATCTATGTATTGCTTTATCTTTTTTTCTTTCTAAAAGTGTCATTAGTATAATTTAAAAAAAAATAACATTCCTGCTCTTCGTTATTTCATGTAAGCTTGAAATTTCCAAATTTTCCTAATTATGCACGATGTTTAAAGTAGTACGATTGAAGTTAAAATGCACTAAAAAACTATAAGAGGGCCTACATCTTAATCCCTTGATCTGCGATCTTAATAGTCTTCTAAACAGAAATCCCTTCTCGTATTTTCTCCCATATCATTATGTTCTCGTTTTTTGTCTGTTTGTATTTGTCACCCATCCTCCCTCCCCTCCTTTGCTTTCGCCTCTCTCTCTCTCTCTTTCTCCACCCCGGCCTCCATCCCCTTCCTTCCTTCCCTCCCCTTGCTTCCTTCCTCCCCCTTGTTTCTTGATTTCTTCCGTCCCTCCTTCCCTCGATTCCTCTCCCTCTATAGCCCTCTCTCCCTCCCCTCCCCATTCCTCGTATACTCCTTCACCTCAAACCCCTCTATCCTCCCCTCAATCCCGGTCTCCCTCTCCCCCCCTCTCTCTCCATCCTCTCCCTTCCTCCTCCATCCCTTCCTCTCCATTCCCCTCATTGTACTCCTTGGCCCTTTCCCATCCCTCATTCCCTCCCCTCACTTACCTTCCCTCCCTCCCTCCCTCCTCCCTCCGCTTCCTTCTCCATATTTTACTCCAGTTGGCCCTATCCCATTCCCCCTTCACTCCCCTCACCTCCCTTCCTTCCCCCCACTAATCCCACCGCCATCACAATGACCACATCTCATCATAACAAGTGATTATAATTAAATAATATTAATCTATTTAGTTGTTACTGTACAATATAGAATGATCATCAATACTATTCAATGAGTGTTAGTAGGCCTACCCATTTAAAAAACTTTACCCGATCGAGAGGTGAATCCATGCGAGGTTCTCGCTCTTTTCCGGAAACATAACAGAATCGTTTCGATTTAGGGGAAACAATTCTTTCTTATCAACTGCATAAAAATAACCATCATATATACTGATCACAAACGGCTAACTACCCGATTCGATGACGTATGGCGGCAAGGACTAAATCTCTTTCACTTCATAAAGGCATTTGAACATGCGCTTTCAACTGCTTCCGTTTGCGGCGCAGGTTTTGAGAGCGCTCGGCGTACATGTTGCGTAACGAATCGCTCAGTTGTGGGGAAAACCACTTTAAACAGGCAATGCGATGGTAAAGTTAGAGCCTGTTCATGCTCCATGAGAAAACTTCTTATCGTACAGTCCACTTCAGGTGCTTGGTAAAAAACCATGGAAGAGCAAAAAGTCGTATATATAGGCAAGAAAATCGGCAGAATGGATTCATATCAAAATCGTCTCTCCTTTGGAGTAATATTGCTTTACGACAACTTATTGTGCATGTTATGCATTTTAACATTACTTTTTGGAAGGATCTATTTTATTTCTCAGCTGATATTATCAACATCCGTACAAGTTTTGGAGAGATATTTGGCGTGTAGAAGAGAATTATTGAATAAGCTTCATCAGCTTCAAAATGTCAACGTTCGAAACAACATACTGTGTCGTCGTTTTGGCGATGACAGTTCTTATGGGTAAGATAATTTCATTTTAATTTTTACTTGAATAAAGATAAATAAGAAACTTTAGATAAGGAAGATAGATGTCCATTGGAAAGTGTCCGAGGTCTAAATTGAACCAGTGGTCATATATATTTTTTTCACTTGAAATATTTTAATTTATTCGTTTCATTATTCTTTTTTTTAATTCATTTTAGTCGAAGTCCATTCGTCACTATCTAGATACAAATATTTTTCATTTAGAATATTTGTGTGTTGAATCTTCTTCACAAACATTCGTTTTGTTATTCTGTTTTAATTCAATCTAGAAACACATTTCACCTCTATTCCCACTCTATTATATTATATTATTAGTCAAAATGATTGGAACAATTCGAAAAATTAACCCAAGGGGAATTAAAGGTTTTTAATTTAAAAATTCAAAAAGTGTATTATTTTCATGACCTTGCATATGGAGTATTAGGCGAAAAAACTTACAAAGCGATTGCCCGAAAACTTAAACCTTTTTCTCTTAAAGCACTTTTTGTTCACCCCCCCCCCCTATCCTAAATGGGACCTTTGAGGACATTGCACTGCTGATATTTAGCTAGCTTGCAATAACGCATAAGTATAGAAGCATATAGGATGATCTATTGACTATTGACCACTGAAACTTGTTGATGCATTGCGTAATGACATGTAGTTATCGACACATTTTATCAACATATGCATTCTCCTTCCTTGCTATATCTATAGCAGGCGAGATAAAAGCCTGATTGTCAAAGATGTACTATACTCCTGTCACGTCAAATACACACATGCGGCGAAGTCTGCAGCGAGAGCAAACAATTATTATGGGATTACCCGAGTCCGGGAATTCCCCCATAGTCATGTGACGTACACAGTGTAGTGTCTAGTCTGGAGGCTCAAACCCATGTCTTGTTAGAGTGTCTGAGGTGTGAGAATCCGAATATACAGACTGCACGATCTACTGCACAACATAGTCCCTGTACTATATTTGCTTTAAGCTAGCAATAAAGCCATAAATTAAAGAATTAGGTTGAAGACTTTTTAATTGTGATTAATCGTGACATTTATAGAGTCTGTTTCTTGCAGACTACTCTACTATCTAGCTCAGCTATTAAAAACCAGGCACTTTTTTTTGTTTTCGGAGCGCGCCATTCTTAACTGCTTGGCGCATGGCGAGAGCAAAACATATAGGCCTGACCTAGGCTAGGGTATTTCTATATTACGCTGACGAATTTAGTCAACAAAGTAGAGATTATCATGCCTATCCTGGGATCAATCCTCTTTTAGATCTTGTAAGAATGGAAATGGATTCCACATTTATATACTAATTATTCCACATTTCACTCAGGTTTCAATGGAGCAGAGGAATCTTGCGGTGATGGTTCAAAGTATGACCAACACACACACATATGCTGCGGCGGCCTACTCGAGAGGCAGCCGTCGACAGCGGTAGGGACCCGGGCCTGCTGTGGAGGGACAGGTAAATAATTCATCATCAACCTGACTCGTGTATAATTTGCATGTTAATTTTGTAGTATACCTTTTTAATTGTTGTATGAATATATTATAGTGCATTAATACTAGATATCTATAATCTATAATATTCATGGATAATTAATTTAATATGATCATTATAATTTATCATTAGTCTAGACATCTTATTTATTCTGATCCTCAGTTATATTATCAATTATAATTAATAAAAAGTCATGATAAGACTAGACTGACTATAAGTGTCTATAACTATAATTATATCCAAAGCCAGGTAAGCCTAATTTTGTTGGAATGGAAAATGATATTGATAAAGTCTTGAGAGCAAGAATTTCATTCATTGAATCCATTTTTTTATCTCTAGAACTTAGAAGTCTATTCTGTATTCCAATTTTTGTTATTATGTTTATTTTTTATTTTTTATTAATTAACAATTAGACCTAGATTTAGGCTTATAATATATAATGTTAGGGTTATGAATTTTGTACGGCAAAGTTAACTTTAATTAAATATTATATTTCTTCATGACTGAATTTGTTTGAACAAAAATATTGATTTATGGTACTCATACTTCTATTACTATGTCCGTGCTTATTTTGGCATTGCAAAAAATATATACTTCATTTATAATTATACCCTACTATTTGGGCCTTTCAGGCCTAGTTGTATAACTGACAAATTCATTGATAATTGTACTTTGATTATCAATTTTTTTGTACATGTAGACTGAGGGATAATCTCACATTCACGAGACTCTAATTAACTAACCATACCAATAAGTATGATTATTATGTTAAAGAATTGAAAACACTGTCACAATTAATATAGACTGACACTATAGCTCTTGTGGCCTGCTTCAGAATCATTTGTGAATTATATAATTTGCCCCTTTTTTCATGCTGATATAGTGAGTGGAACACATTACTTCCATGGGCAACAGATATGCTGTGGTAACACCTTGAGAAACATAACACCTGATCTGCAGTGCTGCAACAGTCAACAGTTCTACAATGAAACCACCCAAACTTGCTGTGGCGCAGAGGTTGTCGATATGTCAGAAGGTAAGTTGATTTTGTGGGTGTTTGTATTTTTTTACTGGTGTAATATTTGTGGACCTCGTTTGAAAGGTACTGCAAAGTTTAACATTTTAGTAGGCCTTAAAAGCTCATAAGATTTTAGAAATTTTAAAATTTCATTTCAGTTTTTTCAAAACCAATTTTTTAACCAATTTCTGTTCTATGGTATCATGGATCAAGACACATACCTCTTTCTAGCTTTGGCTCAAGGCTGAACTATTTGATCTTTAAACTCAATTTGAAATCTGTCAATTTAACCACTTTCTTGTCATTTTGTTGCAGTGTTTTCAGGAATATATAATCATGATCATTTGAGATTCGTAAAGCACACAAACCGTCTATAATGGCGCCCAAGGCACATTGAACAATCAAGAGATTCCATGAATACAAAAGTTATTAATAACTGTCTAAATGACAGTAATATCAATGCCATAATCTGGTACAATAATATGAAAAATTCATCTGTTTTTACATCAGGCAAAGTATGCTGTCCTGGCCCCAATAACAGATTACAAGGTTTCCCAGGATTTGGTGGCGACCCCAAGTGCTGCGGAATCAGCGGTCCCTACTATCCAGAGAGGGAGCTCTGCTGCGAGGTTGGAAGAGAACGATCCATAATCCGAGAGCGACCGAGTGGACGGGAGATGGAGTGCTGTGGTTTAAACAGCATGGATGCTTCCACTCACATGTGCTGCAATATGGTTAGTGAAATTATATAGACTGGAGTTCTAGCACTACAGGGAAATCATGTTGTGACGATGAAGTTGCCTATTTGTAGCAAAAGTATTGGCAGTTCCAATCTCTTCCATTAATTGTTTTACTATCATTTCCTAGAGTGTCATATCAGGTCTAGTTGACCTCAATAACATGGAATCCCACCAATACTGGCTGTAATTTGTTTTTTTAAATTTTAAGCTATGTTAGCTTTTTCATTTCCCGTCTAAATTTTCTTTGGTGAAAATATACCATATAAGTTTAGTTTCTCAAACTTTTAGGTATTTTTGCTAAGAGAAGTAGTGCTCCGTGATTCATTTACATTTGCCACTGCCATCCCAGGTCTAGTAAATGAGGACCAGGTATATGCTACTGCTAGTATTAATAATTGCAATTGTGATTGCTGTTTTGTTATTATTTATATCATTATCATCATCATTAATGTTATCATTGTTATTCCTATCTTTATCAATATTTCTTTCAACCTTTAGGAGCAAATACAGAGGGAGCCATTCTTAGAATGTTGTGGAAGTGGCACCTACAATGTTACCACAGAAATATGCTGTAACGGGGTTGCTGTTCCAAGAGGTCTTAATGGCGGATATGAGTGTTGCGGCGTTAAGGCGTACAATCCAGAGAATCAAGTCTGCTGTTTTGGTGAAATTGGCAGCATTGGTGAGTATCTGCATTGTTCAGAAGTACACCAGGGTTTGTAATGGTGGTTTTAATTTTTCGTTATCATTTGAACACTTATTTGAAATTGACAAATGATCAGAGTTCTTCTCATCTAGATTCAAAAAATAAATGAGCCTTTATTTTTACTACTGATTAGAGAGAAAACATCCTTCAACATTCCATATGAAAACTGCTTAATATAAAAGGAAATATTGTGGTGCATCTGTGTTTGACATCATCTTCCACATTTCAGATTTCATTTCTGCAATCTAGTTATGCACTACATGTACCAGTAGTAAACTGTTCATTGAAAATATTAGGATCTGGCCCGGCATTTTCTTTATAGAATTCAGCATAATCCGCCAAATTGAACCATGCAGCTTTAATTTCAAAGAGAAATTAGTGATTTATTTATCTATGCATAGTAGTATAAGCTGTTGAATGAAACTGATTTTGCCATTCCCTTCTTTTTTAATGTACAGGACATGGAAAATGCTGCACTGGAGCAAGCCAGGCCTTTTCAGTATACCAACCGGGTAAGCAGTCCTGTTGTCATACCAAGCTCAGTTCCCCTCCAGAGCCCAGTTCCCTTCCAGAGATTTCTGGCATCAAACAGTGTTGCGGAACGAAAGCCTACCTGACTTCATCCAAGATGTGTTGTAAAGGAAAACTTTTTGACAGAGAAGAAGACATTGAATGCTGCGGAAGTGGTAAATTTATTTCTTGTTTAACTACTGTCCATATGGTAATTGATTTGATGAGTATTTTCCTAGGTCATAAGGGCACATCTTTTAGACAACCAAATCGTCTACCATTATATGTACCGGGTAGTTCCTTTCCAAAATTTTGATATCTTAAACACTTCCTCCCCCTGTGTATCATGAGTTGGTAATAATTGCTCACATCTTTCTCCCATATTCAACCTCAAAGATTAAATGCTTGTTCAGATATGACGGAGCAAAGACGCAACATTTCTATGATGACGAAAAGTCCAATATGCTTCACATTTCTGAATCTTATAAAAAAACAGAGCTCACTAGAAACTCGCAAATCCGTTGCGCGCAGTTACGGTTCATTTTGCATATATAATAATAAAAAGAGGCAATGAATTTTCAGCGGTTTACTAGTGCGTTGAAATCTGAGCTATAGTCTTACTTGTTTGAAGCCAGTTACTATAGTATGCCCCATGTTGGGCATAAATCTACATACCAGACATGCTAATGGTAACGACAGATTTTATCGTAATGGCAGAACAATGTCCGAAGTGCAAGGGTGTGAAGATGGATGCACAAAACCCATTGGTTTGATACTGAGCCAGAGAACGCACACGTTCAAACCGTTCCAAATGCTTATCAAATTGATAGTGAAATCAATCTCAAAGTCCACAGGGTTAAGAGTTGGTTGATTTAAAGTGGTATATTAACAATATTTCTTAATGTTTTTCTTGCCCCTGTTTGACCAGATACCTACAACACGAGGACCAATCTATGTTGCAATGACAGCATATTACCAAAGCTGTACCCCACTGACCAATGCTGCGCTTCTCTGCGTTTTGACCCTACCACCCAAACATGCTGTGGGCAACAAGTTGTATCATCAGTTGGAAAATGCTGTCTACTGACCGCAGACACGTTTGGGGTGTATAATGAGAGACAAACCTGCTGTGGGGTTATGGATTGGAATGCTTCGACTTATACTGGTAAGTGGCCACCCAAGTTGCTGCTGAATTACACTACATGTACATAAAACATTGCATGATTTAAAATGATATTAATGTGATGTAGAAAGCAGCATTTAACATATAGCTAGATGAAGGGCTGTCAATTCAAAGGGGGGGGGGTGGCAGTGTAAGGAATAGCTCCCCCTCCCTAGCTCCCTTCATCAATAGATCTACTGTACACCATTTGTAGCATATGGTTTTTGCAGCTTTCGATAACAGAACCATGAACATTTTCTTCAATTTTGCAGTTTACATGCTTTCTAGAATATTTCTATCTATCTATCTATCAGGCTATAGTTCATCCAGACGTTGGACAAAGCCCTCCTCGTAACATTTCCATTCTCTTCTGTCTCTAGCTGTCCTAGTTCAAACGGCCGTTTCCATGTATGATGTTAGGTCATCTAGAATATTTGATGCAGTGCAAAATCCATCAATGAACCAATATATATATTATGCTTACTCTTTTTATTTGTCCAATTGTCTAATGTAGGATATATGCTTAATCAGTAGATAATGTACCAAGTCATACTGGTTGAATTGAGCTATAAAGAATTTATTATCCATTCAGAGCCGGAAGGGTGTTACCTCGAGCTGCATTAAAGTATATGAGTTAATAAGCTTCTGGCTCCAAACAAATTATGATATTGTTACAAATCATAACAATTTTTCTTCTTTCTCGCTCAATCAACAGGACATATTTATGATGTACCTACGTCACCCCATTTATGTTGTGGTGCTCAGCTTCAGGGAGCAGACCAGCTCTGTGACAAAAATGTGCTGATTGAGAAGAGCAATTTAAACCATGATGAAGTCTGCTGGTACTACAATGGCGATGATGAAATGACGTACACGACATTCAACAAGGAGCAGACAGTAAGCCATTCTCCTTTGTTTTCTGCATACCGGTACAATCATTGTAGAACCATAGTTTAACATACCAGCCCAACAAAGAGGCACTGACTCATTACTACCTCCAGATTTTCAATTACCAACAAGAGGAAACAGTATATTTCTGACCTCATCTAGTAGAGATAGATATATGTCAGACAGATGGATTAAACAAAAATATCCACAGCATCAGAACCAAAATGACATATCCAATATTAGAAGCAAACTCCTTTTTACTTCTTCACAGCACTCTTAAAGTGTGTACCGGTAGGCAGTTTAAGATAATTAGAGAGAAACAGGAGGGTGGTCTTCGTAAACAATGGTTAAAACGTATCTACCAGGATACGTCTTAATCTAAATCATAACGTAGCGATAGACATATATCAAAGAACTATTGAGACATGAAATGCCTGCAAATTGATTTGTTTATGGAATAAGTAATGGAGATACCTGCTCTATATTTTGATGAATGGTCTTCATTGGGATGCTTCAATGGATATCTTTTTTTCTTTTAATTACAGTACTGTGACATTCGGGATGGTGTGACTGCCATTTCTCCCGGTCATCAGTTGTGCGGAAGTGGAACTTATAACCCTGAAAGTCAACTGTGTTGCGATAACCACATCCATGACAACGCTGACAAAGCTTGCTGTGGTTTCAACGCCTATGACAAGAGCTCGCAATCCTGCCTCCTTGGAAATGTCTTTGATGATATTCCTGAAATATATGCAGGGTAGGTTTACCAATCCTCCCTCTTTCTCTCTCTCTCTTATTTGTTAGAAATGTAGGCAGTTACATAGACAAATACATCTTTCATGTTCCAGTTGCTGATTGCTGATATTATTGCCAAAGATATCCGTCTCGGCCTTGAGATGTGTGCCAAAATTGGAGTGAAATAATTTTCCCATCTTTGCAAAGTAGATTAAATTGTTGCTGTGTCTGTACATGCATTCTTACAGCTCATCATGGTATTGTAACTCATCATTTCACCTAGAGTTCAAACGCAGCTAACCGTGTCATATTTTCCCCCATTTTCTTCAGGAAATGCCGTGATAAAGCATTCAACAACCAAACTGACACATGCGACGTAAATTTCGAAATCCGTCCTATAAGCGAAGTGGAGGAATATCCCGAGAGATGCGGGACCGAACCATTCAACCCGGTCGATCATGAATGCTGTAACAGGGAGCTGATAGGGCCTGGTTTCACCTGCTGTGGGGGGATCCGTGCTTGGGACACTCCAGGAACAAGCCTAGGAGAAGGGAAGTGTTGCAAATCAAGTGATGGGTCATCCAAGGGCTACAACGACCAGACACGTATCTGCTGCCAAGGAGAGGTTCACGATAAGAGTGGACAAGGTAAAGACTTTTGGATTATAATTAAGAAACTCAAGTCTGCAACCAGCCAGAGCTAGACCAGGGGCTTCGCTATAACTGTACAAATTCCCTTTTTATCTTAAAGACAGTGCAACAATTACCTTGCGTTGAATGACCTTGACTATTTGACTCTTGATACACCTTTAAATGTTGGTATTAGATTCTTGGGAGAGGTTTTCTGAGAAATTTTTTCTCTGTAAGTCCTAGCCTCCAGATGCATGATCTGCATGCCGGTATATGAGAAACAAGCAAGCCTTTATATACACACCTTGTCAATTACTAGATTAGATGCTGTAACATAGCATCAGTGTTTTCCTCAGATAATAATCGCTGATCTTATCTAATAATAATTGGTGCCCACTTTGTTACAGCAGAATGCTGTGGCTCAGACGCCTATGATCCTGCAGACGCTAGCTCCATGTGCTGTGGAGATCGCCTCTACGCCGTCACTGGAGGAAAGACTGAATGCACAGGGACCTCTCCTCACCGGTCGGACCAGATTGTATGCGATGGGGTTGTTCATCCAGCTTCTCCTGACAAAGTATGCTGCGGGAAGAGTCTAATCAACGCGGATAACCATGTATGCTGTGAACATATTCCGTAAGTATCAGAATCAAGGATGCATATTCAGGCTTTTGACTGATTTCAGGCTTTGTCATTGCTCTTTTCAATGCTTTCTCAGGCTCTCAATTGTCCAGATCATTGGGCTCTAACGTATCTGGATTTGTTGTATCAAGCCATGCAATTACATGCAGAAGAATTCAACTGATATCCCTACAGAAATTGCTTATCAGGATCGGATGTTGTGTCTTTCGTTGTTACCAGATTTGTATCAGTAAATTTTTGTATAAATGTTTGGGACTGTCTTTAAGCACCTACATTCAACCTGTATCCATGCCTTTAATTGGATAATGGAGACTGTTGTTAGTACACTGAAGCAATTACCTTGTTTCCAAAGTCATGTATAAATATCTTTTCATGCGGAATACACTGATTATAAAATTGTGCCTTGGCCTTGTTAAAGATTGCTGACAGTGCAAGCAAGTCTGTGGACATTGTATGGTGGGAAGAAAATGGGCAATGTCCTAATGTAATAAATATGCATGTTCTGTAAATACCAATAATCAACTCATCTCTTTCCAATCTGATTTTTGTTTTCAGATACATAAAAGAAAGCCAAGACACACAGTGCTGTGGAAAAGTATCCTATGACCGGTCAAGCAAAACCTGCTGTGGGGTGTCCCTCTACGAAAGCCTAGCCACGGAACAAGAGTGCTGCGGCAATATGTATTACAACATCAACGACCAGGTGTGCCATCAGACCGGGGAAGACCTGTATGTCTTCAGGTCAGATGACGCGGACATCATGGTGTGCAGCGAGGGAACCTACGATTCCATCAAGCATACATGCTGCCAGGGTATTCTCCATAAGCACATCGCCAACGGAGAGTGTTGCGGCAACAGCGTGGTGCGTAATCCTGATGAGGAGGTGTGCTGCGGTGGGGAGTTAAAGCAAAGGGAAGGCAGACACACGGAATGCTGTGGAGGCCGCATGTTCAATCCCAATGTGTATCAGTGCTGCGGCAGGAAGATCATGCCACTCTTCTCTAGCTACCGTCAGTGCTGCAATGATCAGATCATTCCAGCAATAAAAGAGTGTGTAGGTAACTAGATAATGTAGGTAATTCATACAGATAACCTCTCTTTACCACTGATAAATTATTTCCCTTTCTTTTTCTCTCTCTCTGACTTCTGCCCCCATTCATTTAGTTACATACATTATTAACTACTGGTAGTATAGCTCATTTGGTCCGACTCGGTCGTATTTCAATGTATTAAATTCTTAAATGAATTGCATGTATCTTATTTGATATTTACTGAAAATCTATTTCCTATTTATTATTTATATTTTATGTATTACTTTAATGTTGCCATTAAAAAATATTCATTACTGGAATAACCACTGTTCTGTATCTAGAGTGAATGTAAATAATCTAATATTTATTTATGAAATTGTAATGTATGATAATACACATTTCATATTTATAGCCGACATTCACATATTATTGGCACATATTCACTGTGCTTTCATCCTGTCAAATGTAATTTCAGATTGAATTTCTATTCATCGTTCAGCTGCCTTATTACCAATTCACGGCATAAATTATAAAATTCTATCAGTATTTAACCCTCATTCCTTCTAAAGGAATAATTATTCAAAGAAATAAAATGCCCAATACCTTGATATTTTGTATTTTTCTAAGTTATGTACTTGTATTTTCATTAATAGAAAGGATAGAGCACATAAACTGCAAGAAACTGAATGTATTTGTGTATATTAGTGTTTGGAAGGTAAAAAATGTTAAGCCTATTTATCTTGTCGAGGTATAGTACGGTAGTTCACGGTTCTTGAAGCAGTATGTAAGCGAAATTAGATTTCTGTTTCATTTAAAGGTCATATTTATTTTGTGATGAGAATTCTATCAGAAATAGTGTATGTTCAATGTTTAGTACTGTAAGTCTGAAAAGTATACATGTATTTATCTATTTATTTGCATAAAGATGCAAAATACTCACTTACAAGAGAATTTATTCATTACTATCCTGTATGTCAAATTGACATGTATTTAAATTTGTCTAGTATTGAAATACATGTATGTCTGAATATACCAGTGTTCCACCACTACAGTGTAGTGGTGGACTCGTGGAAGAATAAAAAACCAATAACTCGCTATCAGTAGCTTGTTTAAATGTGTATAGGCCATTCATAGGCCAAAATGTGTAGAGAATTATTGGAGCTCAGTTGAATGACCTTCCAAGTTGTAGCAAAGAATAATGATATTGTAGTTTGAGTATGAAAGATGTTGATAGAATTTGCTATCATTTTTAAGAGTTCCTGGAAAGGAATCTTGATTTCCCTTAACATAGAGTTAGCTTATCCATAGTATTTTACATAATTTTTTTAGTAACATATGAGAATATAATATATGTCCTTGTGTCTTACAAGCTTTGATGCCATTATTCTCATTATTGAGTATTGACTTTCAATTTGAATTTTGTTTCATTCATGGGACATAATGATATTAACAAAATGTTAACAAATATAGTTCTGATAAATGTTCCGCACCCTCTTTTGCTGAAACTTAATTTACTTCAGATGACACATAATTATCAATATGAACATAATATACATGCAAAGTTATGAAACTAGACAACTTAGTTATTTATATGAATATGAACAGTTCATATTATGATGTCATGGTTAGTTGGTATCCTCAATCTTTCCCTAATTACCATTACTTAATAAGATTTTTTTCTCTTCTTTAAACAAACGGTAGTGAAAGGGAGATATGTGTGTATGAAAACCACAAAGTCTTGTGGAAATATTTCCATTATTTGTTACCTTTCATGACAAACCTCGAGTGTAATAAGATTTCAAATAAGATTTTATACTTCAAACTACAATACATGTGTATGCACTATGTGCGTTGAAATTTGCTGCATGTAATTCTCTTGAGCGAAAGAATTTGTACTTCACGGCAAGATGTATGCGTTTAGCCTTGAGTGTAAACAGTATTTCTATGTTTGTATGTAACCTGAAATTCGTAAGTTATGGATTTGTAAAAGTAGACATTTATAATATGTTATGGTTAAGTTTGTAATTTAGGATGGTTGTAGTTGGGTAAAGGTACTTAAATAATAAATTGCAGTAAGTTCTGAAGAAAATAGCTTCTAGCATCCTGTTGCTTGAGATTGCATTTAGCGTTTTTTGCTTGGAACAAAAGATATGAGAAAAGGTAAAAGAGAGAAGGAAAAGACAGCAGGAGAGAGACAGAAGGATTGTATCAAGAGTGAACAAAATCAGCTGACAGAAATAATGACGAATAACTACCGGTACACAGAAAAGAGAAAGATAACAAGGGATAATATGAAAGTTCTTTCCCAAAATAAAAATAAATTAATCTAAAGAGTGGAGGGGGGGGGGGGGGGGCATTTGTAGATCAACATTGAATATTCTCTTTATAAAGAAAACAAAATGCTCAAATATTATTTCCAGTCAAAGAATTCATTTAATGGATCAATGTGATAAAGACAGCTGCAAATTGAAGTATTGGACCATGTACATAATTAATTCTCATGCATGCATAACAACATGGATTGAAAATTGTTATCATAGTGGTTATTATATTGTTGCACATAACAAGAGAATGGTGAAATGGTTGTGTGTGTGTGTGAGAGAGAGAGAGAGAGAGAGAGAGAGTGAGGACCCTGAGCATAAGACATGAACAGTAAATACAACAATTCAAATCGTGAAGACACATCTTACTGTGACTATAGTTTCAATGCTTTGGTCAGAATCATAAGGGATTAAAAGTATATCTAGGAAGAGTACTCACGAGTCCACTTCGAGCTAAAACATAGCAGTCCTTTTTGTTATGATAAATCTGAAATAATGGGTAATCAAAACACGACCTATAGCAAGAGCAAATGATGATATTGTATTATTCCACACCACCCCCAAAAAGTCTATGTTCCTATTAGGGCTATTCTGTTTCTCAACAAACAACTTCTGTTCAATGTACGATGTCTTTCCAAGCCAGTAACAACAAAATAAGTAAAGTTCTTCTCTATAAAAACTTGTTGAGATAAATGTACCATGAGAGGAATATTGGGTAAGGCTCTTATGCTTCTCAGCAAACAGAACAATCTGTCATATAATCTTTTGTAGCAATAATGAATATAGCTCGTTTCTATGGAAACTAATTGGAACGGAGAATAAAATGCACCATGAGAAAAATACTGGGTAGAGGATGTTAAAGCCCCACTGTACTACTTGTAGCTACTAGCTCCCTCTATATAGAAAACTTCCCTAATCGGTGCCTGTTGGTCCCCCATTATCCTCTTTTTCTTATGTTAATTGAGAGCTGAGTTAATGAGATAGCCACCTGTCAGTGACCACACTGTGTGGTCTAATCCCTTCTGGCCAAACTAGTATAGACGCGCTTTAATGTCTACGGAGAGAGTGTTTTACAATGACTTTTTACCTCAGTTGCACCATAGGTAGGATGGAAACAGATATAAGATGGAAAATATAAATAAGATGCATACAGATAATCATCAATGAAAGTGTCAAAGAACACATGCCTAAGCCATAATGAAAGGATGCAAAGTCTCATGAACTTTGACCTGTCTAGCACCATGGAAAGAATGGAAACATGAAAAAGATGCATGAAGTTTGAAGATATCTCCAAGAAAGTATTTAAACACCAAAAAAATGTAGACCTAATCTAAGGATGCAGGCAAAGTTGCGAATAATGACCCATTGACCTCTCCAGATGAAAGCATACAAATAAGCAGCATGTAGGTGTCACTCTCAAGAGTTTGAGACACATGTTATTGAAATCATGCTTCCGAGCTAAAAACAATCAACAAGATTGAAATAAAATATGAAACATATAACCACATTATTCACCAAGCATATATCCTCCTACTTGTTCTTAGATGTCAAAAGTGTAATCTTAGGGTGTACTTAGATAAGAATCAAAATCATAAGACCAGTATACCAGACTCTATTAATAAAACTTGTACATTTTTAATGATGAAATGTGTATGATAATATGCATCTATAAAAAAAATTATATTCATAAATTGAAAATATGACATTTCAGAATAGATATTTGGAATATAATGTATATTTATCCTCATTACTGAACTCAGTAGGATTCTTATGCAACTTTTGGTAAAATATACAATCTATTTAATTATAACTTTATTAAATTCTAGGACACATACATGTAGGTATCACTAGAAGAACGGCTTAGAGAAATATATGGCAGAAAATAACATGCAGAAAACTATAAATTTGTCAGAACTCAATGGAAGTCCGTTTCTTAGCACACAAGTAAACAGCTACATTATTGCAGTAAATAATTATCATTTCTCAAATCATATGTTCGATATTCCTCGTTTACTGTTTTTCTTCCTTTTCTTTTTTATCTTTTCTCCTTTGTCATTAAGAAGAAACCTTTCTTACAATTTCAGATGAAGACCAACCCACTCTGAAGTATTATTTTTATGAATAAATATTCAAAGACAAATAATCAGCATGAAAAATAAATACTATTAGGTAAACCGTTTCTCCAATCCAATCCAATCCATTTTGATCGTTCACCAGTACCTGTTGAGTTTCAAAATCTCATTTTCAACTACAAATCATTTAATTGAAGGTTCTACATAATTTCATAAGACTGAACGTGTGTAGTGGTGGTTATTTTACTTGACTGATAAGAAAGCATAAATGCTTGTTAGTAAGCAACCTGAGGACCGACGGCATTAGGTCCTCTCCGAGGGACCTGGTTATGAGGATTAATGCCTTACCAAAGGGCACTAGCGCCACGCCTTAGTTTCAAACCCGGGTCGCCCGATAACGAGACCACTGCTCTACCAACTGAGCTATCGCGCCTCCTTTAAATGTCTTGCTATTGATCCGTTGGATTTTAAGCCAGGGATCATTCCACCGGAAGTCTATGGAAAATGTGTGTTATACCAAATCAGATCGTTTTCGATGGGTCAAGAGTACAAAATGCTGGCTAAAGTTTGGTTTTACTCATTTAGCCCAATAGCAAAGCCAAACATGATGGAACCCTTTACATTCTGTACAACGAGATCTGGAAGCCCAAAACAAAGAGCTGCCAGAGAACTTTCCGACCATATCCTCCTTCAACCACACTATTCATCACTCATCTTTAATAAAGACGTCATCCTGAATTATCATTCTCACAGCACATCATATGAATGTGCATGTGGCAAAAGCCCAACTGACCTCTCAAAGGTCATGTCTTACCTTGCTTTAGAAGAAGATGAGTTGGGAGTCCTCAAAAACTTCACGAGAGTTTGTGCGACATTTTCAGATACCGGTTTATATTATTTTCAATCTCGCCACAGAAAGTCTAGAGTCTCGTTTTTACTTCTCAAACTTATAAAAGTTCTGAGAAATCATAGGAAGGGGGGGGGGGGTGGGTCCCCTTAGATTCATATCATTGTCTGTTTCAGGGCAGGTCCAAGCTATTGTCCCCTCTGGAGGTCAAATTTCATCTTTATATATATTTTACAAACTATACCTCATTTTAAAGCTGAAACTATGAATTTTATGAATCTGATAAAAAAATAAAAAAATCATCAAAATACGAAGAGTGCCAAGGTCACGAACTTCAATTTTTATTAATTAGCGTGACGTACGGGACATTACATTTTTATTTTTGTATCTCGTTTGAATTATTTTTTTTAAATTAAATATCTCAGGAATTGTAGACCATCATGCTAGAAAATAGGAAAAAAATATAAAAACTTTCAAAAATTAATTAATTATGCAAATGAGGTAGGTTCCATAGTGTGATGTCCCGTACGTCACAATTTGATCATAATTTGTTTAATTTTAATTCTGAAAATAATTTTTTTTTTTAAAGATATTCTAGGAAGTTCTAATTTAGATGAATACCTAACAAAAAATAGGTTTAACAAAAATTACAAAAATTCTGTGTTGATTACATAATCAAATTAAGAAATGTGACGTACGGGACAAGTGTGTGACGTACGGGACAACCCCATATAAAACCAATGCAAGATTTGAAAAAGGAAATGACCAAAAGGAGAATAACTGTGTTAGGAAACTTGTTGTATACAGGGATATATGAGCATTCCAACTGGGTCCCTTTTAGGAATTTACTTGTTTGTACTGAATTTGATGCAATTAGTCTTCAAGCCAGACCCCTGGTATTATCAACTTTGGTATTTTGCCAGTTGATGTCCCCAACATTGGCAGGATGCTAAATATGTAAATCATAATAGTGTACTAGTTCCTGGAATGAGTCTAATGAAATTATATGGTAGTAGATGCACCAGAAGCTGGCTTTTACAACTCATAGATGCTGCAGGTAAGAATCTTAGCACATGTATGCTATCAAGCTCTCGATGTGAGGTTTTTTGATATTCTATTTAAATGTCATATATGATGGTAAAGGATTACAGCATACACTGTACATGTTATGGAGCCAGCTTGGGAATTTTTATCTCCTAAAAACTAAAGGAAGGATAGCCTTTTTGAGTATTTCACACTCTCACCCACTTAAGATTTTTCCACTTTTTCACCCATGCATTTTTGTTGATTTTGCTTTAATCTTTTGAATTGTGGAAAAGGTCACACAAACCTTTAGGGTTTTAATTTCTTATATCTGGTGGTGTTAATAAGATGTCTTTAATCAATACAAATACATCAAGATTTATATTTTTGTATCGCATCTTTCACAAACATGTAGGCTACATTAATGTACATCAAAATTCTTGAATATATGACAGCAACATATACATGTTCTAATCTGTGATAAAAGGATTAAAAAAAGACAATATGTTCAGCATTATCTTTGAATTCCTTCAAAATTCTATGATATTACTATCAAGTCATTCAAACAAGCTATGAAGAAAAGACTTCATATTTTTAATGTATCTTTGTTCACAAACACTTACAACTGTAGAGCATAAGAAATGTTCTCTGACACAATATGATGTGCCGAGTGTGCCTGTGTTTCAAACAAGTTTAAATAAAAGTTTTCAAGTTCAAGTTCATCTTCTTCATTAATTATTATTTTAAAACATTTTGCAATGTTGAATGGAATGGATAAAAGAAATGAGAAAAGAAGCATGACTGCACATGATAGATTGGTAAATGGAATAAAAATGGTAATATAGTGTGTAGGAATATATTAATTTAATTTGTTTTCTTTGTTAAAGTAATATTTGTATTGATTTACCCCATAAATTAACACAGAGGATATTAAGTGATGGTCAGAGGATCTAATTGGGTTCTAAAACACTCTAATTGTCACTGATTTAAGTTAAAATTGTTCACATTTAACAAATTTTGACGAAAATTCTTCATTTCAATGCATTTTCCCATAGGGAAAAGTTGTCCCGTACGTCACGTGTCCCGTACGTCACATACACACATTTATGTTTTGGTATATTACATAACAACGAAAGGTCAGAAAAATATGGTAATAGTTGTGAATTATGCTTGATTCCATAATGAATTTAGATATCATTACCAAAAATCTCATAACTTAATAAATTCAGAGAACTTTTATGATGAACTTATTTTTGAAAAAGTCAGAAATTCTCTGGTCCCGTACGTCACGCAGCACATTAATTACATTAAAAATTAATTTATGAATTGGTCAGAACTAAAACTTTCCACAAATGAACTAGCCCATAATAGCCACAGACTCATACCAAAAGATAGCCATATAAATAATGTCATCCATTGTTATTTCTTGTTTAAAGTCTCTGAATGTCCCGTACGTCACAAAGCAAATAGCTTGGACCTGCCCTTCACCCAAAATACAAAGGGCAAGAAAATCACAGTCCTATGCAAGGTAATAGGTACCCGGTAATGGATCACGAAATCCTTATCAAAAGACTCAACCATATTGGCTTTGTTTCCAACTCTGGTGCATTGGTTTCAAGACCTGTCGGCAAGCAAGGACTATATTTTGACATATTCATGACAAATTGAGCCATGCCTGAGTCAACTTGACTAATGTTGAGTTGTCGGGTGAAGGAACAAGAGACAGCCTGTGTTAATGTCGTCTTGAGGCAAGTTAAATTCCTATCCGGCATCATTCACAAATGTACTGTAAGCTGTGCCTCTATCCCAAAGCCTCAACCATTGGATGCTACAGCGGATCCCTCTGACAAGGCCGGTACCAGACATCACGTCAGATGCACAGAGCCTAGAGCCTGACTCAGTTCCAGGGTATTCATATCCTGGTGTCTTCCAGAGGCCCAACCCATCACCTCCTCCCCCATCCACGCCCCGTTGAAGTTGTCCAGTTTGCAGATGCGACAGAAGATGGCCAGGAGGTCGTCTCCGCTTACGTCTCCAGTCACCGTCTTCCTGTTGTACCCTAACTCAGTTATCACGTCCGTACTGCCAGGGGCCCAAGCTCTGGAAAAACACAGAAATTCATAAATGTTGTTATATTTCTTGAGACCTAAATGTGACAATAAGTTGTAAATAGATGGTGGAATGTTTAGAGCACTTTTTTTCATCTATATTTTATGCATTCTGTGCATTCTCAAGATTCAATTTTTAATGCCAGTTTTCAAATTTACATGTCAATTTTGTTATTCCTATTATTTGTATTATTATTGTTGTATTTTCTTTGTATCCTCGATTGTATTTATATATTGTTTATGTTGTTTGTATATTTATGTCACTCGCCAGTGGAGGACGAATTTCTGTATTTTTTAAATCAGACAATAAATTATCTTGAATCTTGAGACTATTTCTTTATAACAAAAACTTAGTAGTACTTTCTGAATGGATCACAGCAGTGTAAATTTGAAAGATAGAAATAGAACCATACTCAATAACTTTCTCCAGCCTCTCCTTCCGTCTCGCTAGGGCCTGCCTGACGAAGAAGACGAAGATGAACGCCTCCCACTGCTCCATCTGATGCCTGCTGAAGAGATCTCTCCTGGGTGTGATCTGGACCAGACATAGGTCCTCCAGCTGCTTCTCTACAGCCTGAGTGAGAGAGAGAGGACAGACATACCATTATACGGCCGGGCTCACTCCTAAAACTTCTTAACACAAAAAAGTGGTGAGCTGCCTAAAAAGGGGCTACTCCAAACTAACTTGCCAGAATCACAATGGCATGCTATATACATTCTGTGAAGATAACCAACTACACACAGGAGCCTTATTGTACACAGCTACTTTTTTCACCCCACTTGCCATTTATTTACGCACAGACTGGTATATTTTGTCATTTGCAGTGATGGTTTTTTTCAGGCAGATAACCACATCATGTGTAAATAAGGTTCAAGAAGTCTCAGAAGACAATTTTTATTTTAATAAGTTCAAAGTGGCCCTTATTCTTTTTGATAATCACACTCTCATGCATGTACAGGGATGAGAGTATTTACTGGTAGTAAGATTTTAGGAATCATGAGTGGCAGTCTAATTCAATGGAATAAAGGAACACAAAAATTGTTATGGCACTATAAAGCTCATCACTAGTGCACACATCTTTGACAGTGCCATAGAAAAACCAATGTGTGAATACTTTTTAAAAGTTAGTCTCATTTAAAGACAATGTTCTTACACATCTACATGCATCAAAGAAAAATTGAAATATCAATCCAATGGTAGGAGCGACCTTGCTCTTGTTAACAACTTACAGTTGACTTTGGTTTAGTTTTGCGAGGTAGCTTGAAAGACATCATAGGTTCCTGGGGAGAGAGAGAAAAGATGGAAAGCTTTAGTAGATTGATTCTATTCAGCCAAGTTCTATCAACGAATGTGTAGCATCCGTCGAAAAATTGCTAGGTTCAAAGATCTGTTGGTTGTTACAGTAAAAACTCCTTGATGCCTTCTTACATTAGAGAAAAACTACAGTTTGCCAGGATGCAACAAGAATTCATGGATTGGTTCTCTGGCGTAACAAATTTGGTGCCATATCTTTTTACATCCAAATGAGCGACCACAAGGTGGCGCTATACAATTACATCAAGATTATTTGATTCATATAATTATTACAATGTGCATGTGAATTTCTACGCTTTCATATCAATCAACATGCTCCACTGTTCGCTATCCCTTCCTCCAAAATGAGGCTAAGCTTGGAACAAACACAGGCTATTCATAAAAACTTCAATATGGCATCTAAGCCCACTGTGACACAGTATATATTTATAATGACTAGACACAGAGTGGAGCTAGAAGATTGTCAGCACAAATGTAATCTAGGATTCCATTGACTACAATGTATAGGGTCAGACTATTCATAAAACATTATACACATCTGTTTATTTATGAATGTAGTGAAAGTAATTACCTAAATCCTTGTGAAAATTATCTTTCAAGTTTCCTGGAACAATATTACTCCTCTAAAAATCAAAGAATATTGAAAAGCACTCAGAAAATTTTCATAAGGCCCTGTTTCTACCACAAGGCCATTTTATGTCACCAATGTACAATTTTGAAAAGTAAAATCTCCTTTCCGAGACACTTACATTGTGAAGGAGTTTAATGTCTGAGGAAACTTGGTAGAGGGCTGAAAGGGCACGGTAGCTCTTCATGTTCCCAGGGGGATGGATCAATGTCTGCACATGAAAATAGAACAGTATTAACTGATGATTAAAAAGTAGTGTTGTGTAAGAAAATGAAAAACAAAGTGAAGTTTGCTTCTATTTATCAGATCTGAACCAGTCGGCAGAGTGGCAGTGACATCTGTCCCTGCCATTCTGTCAGCTGGTCCAGACCTACTCTTGTGATGTCATCCTTGCAAATTTTAAAGGTGGTGTGTCCCTTTTGCAGACTGAAAATATAAACTTGTGTGAATCCTATGGTAAAGAAGAGATCAGATAATACCAACTAAGAACTCCCCCCAAAAGATTAGAACTGGTAATTCCCTTTATGTGGAATTATATTGACCATTAGGAATTTTTGTAACCCGTTTAAAAAATTATGCGTAGAAAAAAGTCTGATTTTCAGACCCTTGTACCATATGGTCGTTTGTTTTGTGCTGCGCAAAAATTCAATACCCCTAAGCTTAATTTTAGCCATTACAAGAAGTGGGTTATTGATGTGTACAAATACTCATGTACCCTTTACAGCTGATATGATGTATGTTATTACCAAAGAAGTTAGTCAGTCACTCAATAGTGTCTGAAGTCTAGAAAATAAACGGGTTTCCTTGCATAATTTGAATACCAGGACACTGCTAACGTTTAAATTCCACAGATCAGACGTACTTGATATATTCATGATTCCTACAAAGTTCTGCAGAATTTGATGTTGGCTGCAAAGGGGATACACTACCTTTTATAAATTATACAAATACTACTACTACTTATAATAATAATAACACACAAAACATCAATAAAAATGATAATAATTAAAGTATATAAATAATGAAGATGATGGTGATGAAGAAGATGATGATGATGATGATGATGATGATGATGATGATAATAATAATAATAATAATAATAATAATAAAGACTTCTTCTACTGCTATTACATGTACTACTATTTATCTATTAATATTGAATATTTTTAAACTGCTATATTCACCACACAAGGCGCTCCATTCTAGCCCCGGTTCTAGCTAAACTATTGATTATAGTGCTCACAGCTTTTATCTTACAACTAATACCATAATCTAGTAATCTTAGAATTTTTACTATTCAATTTTACACTGTCAGCCACTCAGCATGGTTAGATAAGCCAAACATTTAGGAGAGGGTTTGTTTCCTCTTATCATGGGATAACTTTAAGGACTATCTCATATGCTGTTAGTGCAAAATTTTACATTATTCCCTTGCCAATAAACCTAAAAAGACAGTGATGCCATCTTAAAAACATTTGTGATTGACATAAACCAATCACTACTTCAATAAATAAATCGCAACTCTCTACTAACCTTGAGAGAAAGGAGATTGTGAGTTCGCGAGCCTGTTTCATAAAACTTGTTATCTATAACAACTGCTAAATTTCTATGACAAATTTGCTCTCAGCCAATCAGATGCCGTGATTTCAGTAGCTTATAACAGTAGCTTGCAACTTGTTATTGATATCAAGTTTTGTGAAACAGGGCCCAGATGTTTATCTTCTACTGTGATGTACTACTTGACCATCATCACATGATATTTGCTCACATTGTAACAGTTCTTGCTCATGAAGAGGTTGAGTTGGACGCGACCATAGCTGAACATGGAGAGCCTCTCCAGGATAAGACTGGCCAGGACGTAGGCGTGCTTCCTCTCACCGTCCTGGGGCAAGGCTCCAACCACCTTCAAGCCGATATCTATGACAGGGTGTAGGCAGAGTAAAGACAATCACGTACAGAATGTACAGAATTTACAGAAACACTTCTTTTATCTTCATTTAAAAAAATTCATTATCTATCTACAGTCAAACCTGTCTATAGTGACCACCCAAGGGAAACACAAAAAGTGGCCTTTGTAGACAGGTGGTCTTTGTAGACAGGTCCCTTAAGTACATGATTCAATGAGAAACCATTTTCAAGGGAAACAGCAAATGTGGCCTTTGTAGACAGGTGGTCACTAAAGCAAGTTTGACTGTACCAACGAAGCTGCTCATTTGACAACAAAATGGGAATACTCTACTTTAAAGTATGCAATAATAATAATAATAATAATATTTAATTTTTATATAGCGCTTAATACAAATGTCTCTAAGCGCTTTACAAATATACTATCACCCAAACAGGATTTGTCTGAAGTAATACTTTGTAAGAAACAGAACACATATATATTGCTGCTTTCATATTGCATCGACCTTTCAAGATTCCACCCACCTTCTTCCCATGCTGTTGATTCAATGTCTTGAAAGACATCCTCTATCCTTGCAACCGGTGGTTTGATGTCCCTGTCCCCTATGTACTGCATCTGATAGATATCTGCATGCTGCCACTGGAAGCATTCAGGTGTTTCCACCCTGATATTCTCTAGAGTACCACAAAATTGTTCATGCCTGCAGAGGCCTAGGACCCTAGCTGCACCGTTGTCCAGCAACTCCCTTGACATGAATCCTGGACCTAAATAGAACATGGGTATAGGGAGAGAGGAAAAGGTTAATCATAGCCCCATTTACTTGCATTATGAGTATATGTACTGTAAGACATGTAGAATTAAGATCATTTTCAAATCAATTCCTGTGAAAGGCTTCCGCTTAGTAATGCTCTTACAAGGAAATTTCAATGTTTGAACTGTCATCCCCCTCAAGATATCTCAAAATATCCCTAATATTCTTTAAAATAATCTGTGTGTTTTTATGACCTTTTTCAATCTAAGACTTCCAAATTCTGTGATAGTTAAATCATTTCTGTAGTCACATGCCAACCCCAAGTCATACCACAAATTGAAATGTTTAAGGTTGTGTAGAAATAAACATCTCCTGGAGTGATTTTTGTTACAATCATCAATGGACAGAAAATGTGTATCTGATACTGTAAATACAATGTATGTGAATCCATAAAATATGATTCCCAAAACAGAACCGCACCTTCATTAGCAGTTATAATAGTAGCAGTCTCTTCCTTAAGACTGTCACCAGGCCAGATGCGTTCCCTGATAGTTTGTGCTAGGCTGGAGGTGAGAACAAACCTCTGCTTTGGACTTCGAAGCAGATTAGTGTGATTCAGCAGCTCCCCTTCTCTCTTGGGTTGATTAGCTTCAGAAATAGATCCATCTTCTGTCCCCTCCTTCCGGGATTCATTTAGGCAGTTTGTACGACTTGAAAAATGTCTTGAGGATTGGGTGGTGCATCCGCTGGATATGTTTGAGGGCAGGGATCCATGTGTCAAGCAAGGACCATCTGATTGGAAAACCTTGCCACAAGATTTTCTTGGAGAGTACACACTACTCTTTGCCATACAATGCGAGGCATCATGCAGACTGTGAAGACAGCTTGGTCTACTTGCAAGGACCAGTGACCGCCGCATCTGGAGAAGTGAGTAAGTCTTCCGGAGGAAACTGAAGGTGCAAAGTCTTCGGTGGGGTAGAACCTGCAATAGGATGGTCTTCCGGATACTAGACATTTTCCTCATTTTTTAAAAGCAAACCTGTGTAACGGATGAAGTAGGTAAGACAACAGTTAAATATTATTCACTGAAAATTATTTGCTATTAAAAGATATGTATATTGTCATTTATCTAATTTGGGCTAATTTTGAATCTAATTTGGGCTAATTTTGTATCTAATTTGGGCTAACTTTGTATTAAGAGAACAATTTTTACATGTAGAACTCTAGATCTTATTCAAAAATATTAACTGCATTTTGTATTCGTCATCCAAAGAATCTCATTCACACATAAAATAATGTGCTTCAGCTCCCTACACACACATTAAGCAGTTATTTTACGGCTGTGCAGCTCAGGGAGGGTATGCAATGCAGTTGGCGTGCGATTACCAATCTCATTGCGCGCAGTAACTCCACAAAACAAAACAGATTAGCTGAAGGGAAGTCCTTTTTTTCAAATATTAATTGATTTTCGATGTTATTTTTTTTAAGTAGACCTACCGGTATGTAAACGGCCATTGCAGCAATCGGGCGATGGAAGAACTTAATTTAGTTAATTTACTTTTAATTAAGGAACTTTACAAAACTATCTTGAACAAAGGAGACACGAACGAACGAACTGGTATGTGAAAATTATATCTACGTATTTCCTTTCATATTGTAGATTTTCAAATTAAACTATGGCATTAGGTCTACATAAATAAAAACTATAACCAGCAGACTCTACTCTGTGGTGCGGTGCCACAAGGGAGAAAACTCTTCTTAGGAGAAAAAAGGAAAACAATGGCAGATACTAGTTTTTTACACAACAAATCTCTGTTCAGGACTACATGTTTGTCCCATTCCACTGCTAATTTGAGATTAGACCAAAAGATTCAGTCTCTGGTATGTGGACGGTTGTACTGCTGAGACTGCGTCTGGCTCAACTGATCGCCTCTATAGAGATTGATGTACATTGTATGGGTTAGTGCAATACAGATTGTGTGTGATTGCCGATATCATCCCCCAAGTTTTTTCAAAAAAACGGGCAGATTAGCTGGAAGTCGCTATATTTTGATGTTTTACATTGATTTAATTCTTTTACTTTTATTATTATTTCAACTATTATTGTTATCATTATTATTATTTTAACTTTCACCAGTTCATGGGCATGCTCCTAAAGATTCATATTCCTAATCATGCTAATTCTCTGCTTTCATGGATTGCCCTTTAAAGTTTAATATTAATTCTACTTTAGATTCAACTTTATTTGTCTTTCAGAAATCACATGTAACAAAATCATAACAACACAAAAGAGAGAGGTTTTTACTCAGTCAGCACCATCACAGAACAGCATTAAATGTGTATACACAAATGCAGACACCTTACTCACCTAACATCTAACAAACGGCATGAACTACAAGCACTTTTCACCCTGCACAATCCGCACATTGTGGGAACTAATTACAAAGGTGAAACCCAAAACATTAAGATATGAATTGATGCCGAGTGAAATTCACCTTGATGGCTTTGAACTCTTTGAAAACTTGAATGAACTTGGTCGAGGAGTATGTTTATATGTACATGCATTTTTGAAAGCAGAGTTCCAAAATGAAAACAAATACCTTTTAAGGATGCAGTATTTGTAGAGATTACTATCCCAAGTAGAAACAAGCTACTTATTGGAGTGGCTTATAGAAGCCCAGGGAGTAGTGACACTGACAATGATCAACTATGCACTCTAGTCAAGGGATTCAGTCTTTGTGGAAACTGGGATAGGATTCTTCTTGGAGACTTCAACTTTTCAGAAATCAACTGGGCAACCGAATCATGTAATAGAGCTCCAAACCACCCGGCTTGCAAATTCCTGGAAGCGACAAGAGACGCTTTTTTCATACAGAACCAAGATGAACCAATCAGACATTGCAGGGACAGGTAAGACTATACCGTAAGAGTGCTAGAAGGACTACAGTTCTCTTCTTTTAGTATCAAAGGAGAAGAAATGAACATGAATAACCAATATCTGTGAAGTACCTGCATAGTAACGCAGACTACGACTGCATGGCTGATAAACTGGAGGATATTGACTGGGAAGGAGAATTAATTCTCATCCAGAACAACAAGGCCTAGAATTTCCTTAAAGATAAAGTGTTAACACTTTCTGACAGATACATTCCAAAGAAAGACGTGAGGAAGGGGCAACGCACGAAGCCCTGGATGGATGCAGCAACCACAGCAAGTGTCAGAAAGAAACACCAACTCTTCAGAAGATGGCATATCAAACAAGGAATGGAGATGACCGCAAGCTGTACTGCAGAGCAAGTAATCAAGCCAGCCAAATGGACATTTAGGAAAGCTGTAAAAAGGCAGAGCTACGCAAGTGTGACGCATTCAGGGCTGTCAACCCTCACACTTTTACAATTACAAAATTACAAAATTAAAATGTTGTGCTCAGAGAGACAACAAAAAAAGGGCTCTTACACCGCCCCCCCCCCCCCCCCCCCACCCTGCTTATTCAGAGGCTGGCTGAGTCGTTGCAGAGTTAAACAAAACCCTGGCCTAAAACTAGGCTAAAACTTTTGGTCGTAGGCCTAGATCTAGCCCTATGTGAAATCAAGATTGACTCGTTGACAGACCCATACCAGGCAGTTATTTCTGTCTACTAGTAGTAGTAAGTAGATCTATACTATAGGCTATATATACCTAGCTGCCAGTGCACTGCTACTGATAATCTGCTACTGCTACCAGTACAACCACTACCAGTACCACACTCCAGCAAAGCATAGAGAGTCAATGCTAATGCGTATTGACCTCTAGCACTGCATACTTGCTGTGAGGCAGGTATTATATACACATATATACACACCACATCATATTGCATAGACTGCACACAGTAGGACCGATTGGGCCGATTGGCAAATTTGACACTAGACTTACAATTTGAATTTTTAAATTATTCTTTTTAACATCAGTAAGTTGAGAAAATGTATTTTACTGCTATTTGGTGTCATCAATTGTCACTAAAGTACCGATTTTGGCGCTAGTGTAGTTCCGTATCCATTTTTTAGCAGCTTAATATAAATTATTAGCAAAGGAGTTTTAGCCCAATATTTTTACTCATTTTAATCATAATCAATAGGTCTAGTCTAGATCTAGGGAGTAGGGTCTATCGCAATTTCCACCTGGGCAGCATTTCTCGAAACCGTCATAACTACAAGTTCACCGACATTAAGTTTTAAGTTTTAAGTTTAACACGCGTTTCAAAGGGATGTCGGTGAACTTGTAGTTATGACGGTAGTGAGAAACGCTGCCCAGAATTTGGATCGCATCCGACATCGATATCGGGAAGCCTCCGTTTAGGGCTTTGATGTCAACGTCGTCGCTCAGTACCTTCTCTACGCTATAGCTCCGCACCTCAAACTGAAGCTATCAGTCCAAAAATATGCAGACTTCTCGAATGGTTTACTTTATGTAGACCTATTACGACTTACGAGCATCCACGATACCATAAACCATACGAGAAGTTTGCATAATTTTGGACTGATTGCTTCAGTTTGAGGTGCAGGGGGCCGTTTCTCGAAACCGTCATAACTACAAGATCAACGACATCTCGCCACTGTCGCGCAACTTGTCAGCTAAGTGTTTCACGAAGCCGTCTTTGCCAAGATGAGCGACAACTTCCGCGACAAGCGAGTTGTCACTGCTCCGAACCTGTCATATCTTTTTAATTGCTGTAAAGCGCCATCACAAGTCAGTTTGTTGCCATTCCATGGGCCGCGAAATGGACGATTAGTTTCACTATCATTTTGAGAAAAATATAGACGAGTTCGGTACGTAATTCTCTGGGATGCGAAATGCAAATGTACAAAAGTGAGAATACAAATTATACAGAAACTTTAAAAAGCTGAATATAAACATTAAATCACAAATCATTAAACTATAACATATAAATAAGAGAGATAAGAATGTTACACACCGTTTTCCATAGTCGATCCATAGTCTTTTCTTAGGATACCGTCATACCTTTGGGGCCTTTGTTCATTATTATTCCCTCTCTAATTACTTCTTCCAAATTATATAACGAGTATTTATGAGACTCTAGAATAAAAACTGGCTGAGAAAAAGCATTTTGCCTAAAATTCCTCGTCACAATAAACAAAAAAGTACGTATTGATAAACTATCACATTACGGTATCCTTCAACTTACTTTTGATTCGACTGTCGAAAAAAAAACACTCACCGGTTTTTCTTCAATTTAAGAATCTTTACAGAAATATGCAAATCGTTTGATGATGTAAATATGATAATGACACTATTTATTATTTATTTTAGGAGAATTTATATGTATATATTTCTTTTTGAACAATTTTAGCCCCAAAACTTGTTTTAGGTTATTCTTCATAAATCAAATGGATCGTGACAAAGACTATCTTCTTGAGCTGCTAGTATCGCGATATATCGATATCATGTCTGTCATGGCTTTGTGAAACGGTTTATCCACTTCATGACATCTACGTAGGTCGGCGACAAAGATATGACTGTCATGGAGTTGGTTTCGAGAAACGGCCCCCAGGATCGACTACAGTGTTGAGACGGTACTGAGCAACGACGTCGACATCGAAGCCCTAAACGTAGGCTTTCCGATGTTGGACAATGTTGGATGTGATCCAAATTCAGGTGGAAAATCTAGATCTAGACCTCTAGATCTAGATCTACACCCTATGACAATTGTCATAGCCTATGATTATGATTTAGATCTAAATGAGTAAACAATTGGGTTAAAATTCTCTTATTTAGAATGGATATTAAACTGCTAAAAAAATGGATACGCAACTACGCTAGCGCCCGATTTCGAGTGAAATCAGTTTAGTTTTGTACAGTGGTGTTTGAAATGTTGAGAATCAAAAGCACAGCTTTTACTACACAGCCAGGATAGTAATGCACCTAGCCTATGTGCATTGTGTGCACTACCACTAAGGTACCATACCAGTCTAGTCTCAGCCCCGCCAGGCACGGCCCGGCTGACTTGCCCTTGGCTGCCGGGCCGGGTGCAATTAGAGCATACTACTATAGGGTAGCTAGGCACAAGCATTATATTTACGGGGTTACTTGTCTCTGTAATATCATGATGTATCTTAAATTACTTTGACAAAATTACAAATACACGCAACTGCATCATAACAAGTTTAACCTCAATCTTACCGTGGCCGTGGACAGGCATGGCGTGGTAATTTACTCATTTGTACATTTTTGCAATTCTTATTTCCACGTTGCCAATTTAAGCTAGGAGTGCTAAATGCACAAAGGACTGACATTTGAATTTTTTTTATTTTTGTATTTCTTCCTGTTTTTCCACCTTAATTTCTTCTTCTTTTTCCTCTTCTTCGTCTTCTTTCTTTTTCATCTTCTTCCTCGTTATGTTCTTAATTTTTTTCAAGTTCCTATTTTAGTTCTTATTCTTCCTTCTTCTTCTTTCTTCTTTTTCTTCTTCTTCTTCTTCTTCTTCTTAATTCTTCTTCTTCTTCTTCTTCTTCTTCTTCTTCTTCTTCTTCTTCTTCTTCTTCTTCTCCTCTTCCTCCTCCTCTTCCTTCTTCTTCTAGTTCTCCTTCTTCTTCTTTTATGGATTCTCCTTCTTCTTCTATCTTCTTCTTCTTCTTCTTCAAGTTCTTCTTCTTCTTCTTTTTCTTCTTCTTCTTCTTCTTCTTCTTCTTCTTCTTCTTCTTCTTCTTCTTCTTCTTCTTCTTCTTTTTCTTCTTCTTCTTCTTCTTCTTCTTCTTCTTCTTCTTCTTCTTCTTCTACTTCTTCTTCTTCTTCTTCTTCCCTTTCTAGTTCTTTTGAATAGAGTTAGAAGTGATCAATTTCTTCTTCTTCTTCTTCTTCTTCTGCTCCTCCTCCTCGTCCTCCCCTAATTACCGTCAGATGAGCATCCAGGGGCCCGCCTTAGGGCCCTTGGTGGGGTCCAGGGGGCAGAGCCCGCGGAAGCTCAGGGGTTTAGGTATTTAATTAAGGTAATATAAGCATCCAAGGGGCCGCCTTAGGGCCCTTGGTGGGGTCCAGGGGGCAAAGCCCCGGAAGCTCAGTGGTTTGAGGTATTTAATTACGGTCAGATGAGAATCCAGGGGCCCGCCTTAGTGCCCTTGTTGGGGTCCAGGGGGCAGAGCCCCTGGAAGCTCGGGGGTTTTATGTTTTTAATTACGGTCAGATGAGCATCCAGGGGCCCGCCTTTATGGCCCGCCTTGGGGCCCTTGGTGGGGTTCCAGGGGGCAGAGCTTCCGGAAGCTCAGGGGTTTTAGGTATTTAATTACAGTCAGATGAGCATCCAGGGGCCCGCCTTAAGGCCCTTGGTGGGGTCCAGGGGGCAGAGTCCCCAGAAGCCCAGGGGTTTTAGGTATTTAATTACGGTCAGATAAGCATCCAGTGGCCCGCCTTAGAGCCATTTTTGGGGTCCAGAGGGCAGAGCCCCTGAAAGCTCTGGAGTTTTAAGCATGATTACGGTAAGATGAGCATTTTTTATACCTTATTTATTTTGTGACATTGGCAGGTCACATATTTTTTTCTCCGTCTTTCTTTCTTTTTCTCTTTAACATACTTTTTCAAAAAGGAGGGGGGGGGCTCGAGCCCAGCCACCCTGCAGACCATGACATAAAAGCTTCTAAATAAGCGTATTTCGCCTGACTGTAATTTGGGAATTTCTTATTTTCCAACAAACGCATAAAAAGGTATGACTTACAAAAAAAAATGGAGAAAAAATGCCGGAAAATCATGTCACAACATCAACATTTGTAAATCGCTTGTTTCAAATAAGAAATACATCACCCCCCCCCCCCCCCCATCAGTACGCCAGCGTTCATGCAGAGGCTCATGTCTTCTCACCCCTATAACAAAAAAACGATATGCACGTATCGCTATTATAGAGACCTCGATCCTCCATTGATAAATACCGTATAGGTGGCATGCGCAATGTTTATGAAATTTAATTCCTGTGAACTTTCCTTTTTCTTTGAATGGAATTGTATATGTGATTTAATTCAGGTTTTTATTATTGTTACGTTCTTTTGGATTAAAAATACAAACCATGTTTACTCCTTTACTGTTTTTTTGGGGGGGGGGGCCGGGGGGGGGGGGGGCCGGGCCAAAAAGTTGCCCCCCACTTTTTTGACTGGGGGGGACAACTGCCCCCCTGCCCCCCCCCCCACTTCCGGCGCCTATGGAAGTGAGGCTTTATCAAATATATTCCTCAAGAAAAAATGCCAATTTCCAGTCCTGCATGTACAAAATTATATAAGTGCTGAAAATAATAAGTAATTAAATAAACAAAGTCAAATGGATTCTTCTTCTTCTTCTTCTACTTCTTCTTCTTCTTCTACTTCTTCTTCTTCTTCTACTTCTTCTCCTACTTCTTCTTCTTCTTCTTCTTCTTCTTCTTCTTCTTTTCTATTTCTTTTGAATAGAGTTAGAAGTGATCTCTATCAAATATATTCCTCAAGAAAAAATGTCAATTTCCAGTTTTGCATGTAAAAAATTATATAAGTGCTGAAAATAATAAGTAATTAAATAAACAAATAAATTAAAATACTAATATTAATATGATTGCATAAACGAACAAATAAAATAAATTAAAATACTAATTAATTGACCAACAAATAAATGAGTGAATATAATATGAATGAATGAATGGATCAATAAATAAACGATCAAGATTTGAATAGAACTTCAGCTTTTAAATTGGCAAGTACAATGGCAGCTCACACCATTTGTCTGATAACTTTGACCCGTTGCGTACAGTGCATGCAGTGTATGTGTAGCCATCGGGAGAAATAGATTTGAGCCAATTTCACAGAAATATCCTCAAAATGATTGACGTAGAAGGACTGGGGCCTGAAATCGAAGAACCTATTACGGAAAGACCAGAAGACGTGAAAAAGGTGCAGTATAGGCAAACCACCCATGCAAGTGAAGGCAAAGGGTCTTTGCCTTTTTTGTGCCGTCTGATCTGCCGCCACGCCACCGCTGCCCTGTCGGCCGCGCATAGGCCGGGGCTACGTCGTGTCGTTGTGCAGTGCATTGGCATCGGCTTTGTGGAGTCGGGCTAACTCGCCCCACGGCCCGGGACATCTCACCCCAGCCTCAGAACGGGGCGAGATGTCCCGACGGTAGCACAGTAGTCTGCTAATTTAAGGCCAGGACGTAAGAATTTGAACAAACATCAGCTATCTCGTCTAAAATGTACTAGATACATTCGGATTCTCAATAACGAAAATTATACCACAATTACCAGGAATCAAAAATAGATGTTTGTTGACAATTTGCGATGCCACGGAAATCTGGACGTAGATCTAGACTCTATATACCAATTGGTCCTGTCCAGTACCACCTTAGATGTAGATGTAGACCTTCATATGAAAATGATATTTTTGCAGTGATTTACTGACAAAAACACTGCTCGAATTTCAGTGGTCCGAGTCGATACAACGCACATTTAATGTACGTGCGGCAATGCGAATTGCGAGCTGTGAGTAAATTGTCCAAAATGCCATTTTTTGTCATTTTACGTAAAGAGAAGTTATAGATTGTCTTCAATAGTACTATTTAACACAATTCCATTACAGATTGTGGTTGAAAATGTCATTATTATTAAGTCACAATGAGCAAAAACATATACATTGGTATCTCTCGATCGGTGAATCATGTCGGGACATCTTGCCCCAGTCTTTGAGGCTGGGGCGCGGCGAGATGTTCCGTGGGATGTTCCGAGTTAGCCCGGATTCGGCTTTGTAATTACGCAACCCATATGGCCAGACGCGAGACGTAGACGTGATATAACGGCCTGGAGCTGAGCTCTGCCTCTAGTATGAGCTTTGGCGTTAGCCTTCAAAGGGGAATTAACCTCAAACTTCGTGCTAATTTCAGTTTGTAGGCCATTTAAAACATGTGAAAAATATTAAATCTCATATTCATACATTTTGAGTATGTTGGTGTGACCAAAGTTCGCGCGTGACCTAAGTTCGCTTTCTCAAAAAATCAGTAAGATTTTGAAAATCGGATATCACCAATGGAAAGAGGAACATAAAATTCTCCAGATATGAAATTCTCTTTGGAATTGTGTACGAAATTGTAAAATCGCTCAAACTTTTTTTTTTTTTTTTTGAGGCACTTCTTGACCATTCTGAAGCACAATTTTTCTAGGGCTTCAATATAACACCATATCACAGACACTGGTAACACGTAGGGCCGTGCATCTCAGATTTATCATTGTTAAATGATCCCTTTAAGTAAGGGTAAAAATGATATTTCCCAATATAAACTAGTTGAAACGTTGAAATATGTTAATATTCTAAGATATTACTTATAGACCTGAACAAATTAAGAACACCCAAAGTCTTTGAAATGGTGCAAAATCTAATAATCTATGAATTACTTAAAATTGCTGAAGGAAAAACTAAATCATTTTCCAGTAGGTTCAGAACAAAATTGATGTTGACATATAATATGCTAGACAAAGTTATTTATTTTAATATCAAGTTGATAGAAATAGTCACCATCAAAGTCTACATTTATCTGTCCAGCAACTAAATTTTGGTGGGCAGATATCTCAAACATGTACAAAAAATGGGGGGAAATTGATTTATGCAGTGTTGATAGATACGGTATATGTACTGTAGATATAATTCCTCTCTCTGTGTGTGTTTCCATTTTTAGGTGAAGAAGTATGCCTGTCCAACATGTGGAAAGATGTTTTCATATTCATGCAACCTGTTTCGACATCAAAAAAACATCCACAAGAAGATGGAAATCTGCAAAGTTGAAGGCTGCCGTTTCCAGTGTACCAGCAAACGCAAATTGAATGCTCATGAAGAATTTTTGCATTCTAAAGTGCCAGATAAAGAGATTTTGAAGTTTGAGAATTTGGAGGAGTTTTATACATGGAAACTTAGGGAAGAAGTTCAGAACTTTGTTTGCTACACTAAGACAAGAGGTGACATTAAAATGGTAAATTCTACTCATAGACACTATCTTTGTGCTCTCTCAAGAAGAGTTGGATTAAAAAAAAAGATTTCAGGCGATAAGAAGGAGAAGTACTGTCCTGCTCGATTGCTCTTGAAGGAGTCTAATGAAGATGGCTCTATACAGGTCACTCATTACAGGGCTCACTCCCACCCTCGGTCATTCTCTGGGTCACAACATCTTCCCATGCCAGAGTCCTTGCGTCATGAGATCAAGGAGAGGTTGAAAGCTGGTCTCAGTCCTGAGGAGATCACCTGGGAACTTCAGAAAAAACACAAGTCTGAGCTTGCAATAGCGATAGGGGTATACAATCGCCTGCAGAATGTTACCAAGTCTCATGTGTCAGTGATCCAGCGAATGATGATCAAGAAAGGAGTCCTGAAGAAAGTGATCCCTAAGAAAATTAGTGGAACGACAGAAGAGGAAAGGAGAACGACAGAGGCAGCAACAGGAGGTACAGGGGAAGTATTCAAACACTTGAATATGGGTGAAGAATTTGTTGTTTTTGATGGTGAGGTACAGGAGGAGATGGAAGTTGTAGTGGTAGATCTACCTGAAGAACCAAGCAATGTCCCTGATGCACAAGTCCTCATACCTGAACCTATCCTTTCTACGCCTAAAATGAAGCCAAAAAAATCCAAACAGAGGAAGAGTCCAGTACATGCAACAACTCAACTGATAAATCCAGTAACTATCAACCCGGAGGAGTACATGAACAATGTGTATGATACATTCAATAAGGTCAAGGTCTTACTTTGCAGTGGACAAGTAAAGAGAGCAGATCTTTCCCATATTCAGGAAAATCTGCAGGAAATAATGAATATCTTCAAAGATGATGTTTATGTTGATGGGATTGTGTAGTTAATGATGACAAGGTTTTCTTTCTTTTTTGGGGGAAAAAAAAGACTGCTTGTCTGTTTCTGCACTTTGAAGAGGGACTGTATGAACTTGATTCTTAATCTTAAGTTTCCTATCGATTGATTTCACATTGTTTATAGTATACATTTTGTTATGGGAAGAAAAAAATTGTTGTCCTAGAATTAAATGTATAAGCCCTGAGGCCTGGTATTGATAGAAAATAAAGAAATCAAGGAAGTCATTCTGATGACTTGGACATTTGTATTATTAGCACTATACTAACATAATCCCATTTGTTGGAATGTGTTGAAGATGCTTTTGTAGATAATGTAGTGCTTTGTTTTCAATGAATTTGTGATTTTAGATTTTTGTTTTCTTTCTCACATTTATTGTTTGTTTTATATTTGGCTGGTCCATTCAAATCTATGTCCTACATGTACATCACGTAATCAACAGCTTGGAATTACGTCAAGCCAGTTTTCTTATAAAATACAGCTTCACTACCAGATACATGTTATAAATGTATCTTCTACTAAGGTAAAATTGTTCCCCCCCCCCCCCCCCCATGTGCTGCCTATGATTTTCAATATTTTCTCATACCTGTGCCTTGACATATATTTTTAACATCACTCTAAAAATCAGATCTATTTATTTTTTTCAATCGACCACAAAAAATAGTATTTTGCATGGTTCTCACTTTTCAGTACAGAACAGTTAGAGAGTTGCTTGGAAGGAAGATTATAGAGTTGCAAATTATGTTAGATCAAATACTATTTAAAAGTTACCCAGTTCCTTTGTTTTTTCTCAAGCTTTCATTTCTTGCTACAATTTTTTAAACTTTTGGAGATACATGTATACTCAAACCAATTTGATATTATGATGGACTTCCCTAGTTCCCCCTAAGCCCAACCATACACTTCATGTAATGACCTGACTAGGATCCAATTTTGAACAAAATTGCAATAAAAATTAGCATTTGACATGAATACAAACATTTAAATTATCAATAATCCAGGTTTTGGATATTTGCATGAATAATTACATGTACATAATATTTTGTGGGACTGTAAGCTTCCCTGAGGAAGCAGAACTCATATTGGCTCAGAATCATCATTGCAAGCCGATTTGGCTTTCCAAAAATATCTGATAGTTGATTTCCTATCATTATTGGGAAAATCAGGATGATTGTTTTTAAATTTCCATAACCAATGCAACTGCGTTTTCTTTGAAAATCAGATTGCAAAAGTTTCATAAAGTGTGTTGTGGACATTAAAATAAATGTATGTGCTAGATGTGTGAAATAATATTTGACACTTTATCAATGGGAACTTCAGAATGAAACTCATGCTAAGCTGAGTTTGCATATATAATTACATGCAAAATTGCAAATGTTTCAAGTTGTAAAGTTTGTATAATTTAGTAAATGATATGACACTGTATTGAAATACATGTACACATATCAGTAATTAGTGAGAAATCAAAGCCATTTATGTACATAAGCAGATGATACAGAAAGTAAAAACATCAATTCTAGTTCTGTGATTTCTGTCTGCCTATTATTCAATAAGTTTGTACTAGTTTAAATGCATGATGAGTTTTATGAGAGAATGATGGAATACAGTGATGTAAAGTTGGTTATGACTTCTCTTTCTAATCATATGAACTCATCCAAAACTTTGTTTGTAATAGTCACTCAGTAAATCATTCTACAGTATATGACATCAGGACTTTAATTCAGTCCAAAACATTAGAGCTGTCATTGGTAGTTTGAAATGGTCCACATTAACATTGAGTATGATTTTTCAGATAAAGGACCAATAACCGTTGTTTGACAGATTTTGCACTTCTTTTTCAGATAATTTGGAAAAGATAATTGGCACATAACTGCACAATACAATTCTCAAAATTTGTCTTTGACCTATTATAAATAAAACGGACATCTGTTATTCTGTTTTAATTTTCAAATTAAAGATGAAGAGAGACAACATCAAAGAGTGTGAATAGACTGAATGAGGAAATAGGGTGTTGCAAAAAAAGAAAGAGGGAGAGAGAGAGAGAGAGAGAGAGATAAGGGGGAGATGTTTGTGGAAGAGCAAGAAGTACATGTATATAGAGTGTTGGATTTAATAATATTCTGATTGTTTTTATAGTATACACTTTACGACCTTTCTTTTTCTGGAGGATATATAATATAAACAACTGTATACTATACTAGATCAACATTTGTTACTCATGGTATGCCCTAAGAACAGTTAAAACAAAAACTGGTGGAAAAAGCCAAAAATGATCATCAATTCATCATTCAATGTACCTTGTGAAGGAGAAAAATGTCCTTTACTTTATTTCTTCATTAATTTTTCCTGACACATTAAATGTACTGTACGAGATGGAGGGGTTGATATGAGCCACCAATGTTGTTTCTCTAGATAAATATATCAAGTTCTAGCTCTGTATTAAAAATCCCTCTAGTTATATTTGCTCTTACGCAAATAATTAGGCCTACTAATTTATTATATACAACTGATGCTTATATAACACCCATTTTTAAATGATTATGTAGTGGTGGGGGTTGTTATTTATTATTGCTAAGAAAGCATAAATGCTTGTTAGTAAGCAACCAGAGGACCGACCGGCTTTAAGTCCTCTCCGAAAGACCTGTGGTGATGAGGATTTATGCCTTACTAAAGCAAGGGCTCTATTATTTCCCCAGGACACTTAAGGACTGGGACGAGCTACCTCAAATCATCGTTGAACTGCCCTCTTTGGAGCAGTTCAAGGTGGCTCTTGAAACAATTTAGTTCCCTTTTCAGGAACTGTACCGCATAGAGCTGTATAATTATTATACAACTCTATGCTTTATCCTCATCTAGATGCTGAACAGGCGTTGATGAGTATCACCATAGAAGTAGAAGTAGCGCTTTACCGGGCGCATTACCTTAGTTTCGAACCCGGGTCGCCGGATTTACAAGACCACTGCTCCACCAACTAAGCTATTGCGCCTTTGTACTAGTGTTTTTAAAAAGAGATAGGAAATACAGGAATGGATCTGACACCCCCCCCCCCTACCTTGTATCCTCACCACCCAAATGCATGTAACTGTCTGGAAAAGTGACTTCTTTGTTGAATGATAATTATGTTGCCTGTTTGGCTCTGATGCCCCCCCCCCCCCAAACGCGCTGCCAAAGTTTTGAGATGATAAAATGGGCATCTTCTTCTTCCGATTAAGTGCCTCCTTCAACTTGACTGAAGATTCTTGCAAACTATGTGCGTTTGTGTGTGAACTGCATCAGCTAAGAAAGGAAAATTATGTGGAGATGGTCAAGTGATCAAAATCAGTGTATCCATGTAAAAACTTTTAGAGCAAGACTTGGGTGGGGCGAGGCCGGGGCGCGAATTTTTTTTCCGTACTCGAGAGGGCAAATACCCCATGTGCGCATGCGCGTGGACTTGTGATTTCTCTGCTACTTCCCATACGAAATGTACATGTATTCGCATCTACTGTGCACGATTCGCGTTCTACGAGTAAACGATGGCATAGTAGTCTTCAAACACAGACTCTGATTTGCCAGTTTGACAAAACAATTACGCATATATCGTGCGTAGCAATAGTACTAGTATTCAAGTCTGAGTAGTTGTATGATTCAGACATTTTAGTGCTTACAGAAATGCATCCCAAATTGAATAGCATGGTATAGTAGTCTGCAAGCACAGACGCTAATCGGACAGTTTGACAACATAGTGTCTTGAGTAGTGCTTTATATTCAAATATGTGTAGTTTTATGATTCAGACCCTACTGGTGCGTGTATTGGAAAGGCATCTCAACTTGCAGAGTGGCATAGTAGTAAGGGCATTCGTTGTGTTAAGAGTTAACATCCTTCTGGCTCTCAGCAGACCATGATTATAAATAAAAGTAATACAGAGAGTGCGAGCATACTGGAGGGAGGGCTAGAGAGAGAGAGAGAGAGAGAGAAAGAGAGAGAGATATGGAGAGAGAGAGAGAGAGAGAAAGAAAGAGTGTGAGAGAGCAGTGGCACAATACATAGGCCTACCATGGGGTCTGGAATCATTAAACTACACAAACTTGCATAAAATCACTACTCATCAATACACAATATATTATTATGTCCTTGCAGACTACTATACTACACTCTACACATTGAGATGCATTTCTAACGCACGCACCAGTAGGGTCTGAATCATACATCTACGCAGACTTGAATAAAGTACTTCTCAGCACACTACTAGTATGTTGTCAAACTGTCAGATTAGCGTCTGTGCTTGCAGACTACTTAGTACTATACCATTCTATACAAGTTGGCGACTTGAATAAAGTACTTCTCAGCACACTACTAGTATGTTGTCAAACTGTCAGATTAGCGTCTGTGCTTGCAGACTACTATACCATTCTATACAAGTTGCAATGTATTTCCATATGCACTACTGGGTCTGAATCATACAACTACACAGACTTGAATAAGCACATCGCGACACATACGCATATTGATTTGTCAAACTGGCAAATCAGAGTCTGTGTTTGAAGACTACTATGCCATCGTTTACTCGTAGAACGCGAATCGTGCACAGTAGATGCGAATACATGTACATTTCGTATGGGAAGTAGCAGAGAAATCACAAGTCCACGCGCATGCGCACATGGGGTATTTGCCCTCTCGAGTACGGAAAAAAAATTCGCGGCCGGCCGGGGCGAGGCAACATAAAACATGTTAAAAATTAGAGGCTACTTTGACCGAAGATGGCGCTTGTCAAAATAATAAGATACGAAAGATTTAATTTCGCTGCATCTACTCGAGTGACTCAATCACACAGCTGTATCCACTACAGCGAAAAAATAAAATTGGCGTTTTCGTGTACAAGTATGCTATGCATGTGTATTGTGCATGCATTGTCTATGCATCTTGGTTGATCTATGAATAGGCTCGCGATCGCTCGTGCAGCGCCAATGCAAATTGCAACGCGACGTAGATTCTGAATGAAGGCAAAAGAAATATTTCGCATCAAAGAAAATTTCGATAAAAACATGCTCGACTTGTTGTAAACGATAAAGAAAAGGCTCGAGTACTCTTCACATTTTCACTCTGATGTTCAACAACTGGAACAGGCCAGGTGGGCCCGGGCCTGGAGGTCCGGGCGAAAGGCCTCCGATGATGCCAGGAAATGGAATGCCGAATCGTCCTCCATTTTACGGACCAGGATCAGGGCCAGGTGGACGACCCATGCATATGAGTGGCCCGCCTGGGCCGGGGCCTGGCTCGCACCACATGGGAATGAGGATGGACAGCATGAACCCTCGCGGACCCATGTCGGGCCCGGGGCATTGGCATGGACCAGGTATGAATATGATGGGACCAGGTGGACCAGGACCAAGAAGACCACCTCCACCGATGTCGATGATGCATGGTCCAGGTCCAGGTGGCCCAAGGCCAAGAATGGGCATGCCCATCCCAGAGCCTGTTCGGGTGTTAGTCAATCAAGCGCAAGCCGCAGATACTGCAGTCCCACAACCGCCTCAGGTCAGTTCAAAATTTTAAATTTACATTTTAGATTTTTATTTTGAGTTGTTACTTTTAACTTTACGTCCGACCAAGTGTTTAGACTTCGGGAAATATAGACCTAATAATAGATCTATAGATCTAGTATAAACAAGAAAAGGCGCTAATTCAGTAGCATATCCATACTTTGACACGTAACTCCGGCGTAACTACCCTACTAAAACATAACAAAAATCTTCATCAATTGATCAAATACATTAATGGACTTGATTTATAAAACTGAATAAAAGTTGTTAATGTTCTGTTTCTTACCTGTTTTGTGTCAAGTTTTTCCTAAAAATAAAGGCTTGTATTAATAATATACACTTTCTCACAAGATTCACCGCAAACTGCTTCACAATACAATAACAAAAGCATACCTCACCGATGTTAAAGTGCGGGTGCACGCGTGTGAAGTAAGTGACCGTAATGATGAATTGCTTAATTAGATTAACTTATTTAATGAGGATCTAAGATTACAGTCGCTAACTTCAGGCGCGCGCCCGCACCCCATCGTCGGTACGTTATGCAATTGTATTGTGCAGCAGTTTGCCGTGAATCCCGTGAGAAAGTGTATATTATAAGTCTTCATTTTTAGGAAAAATACTTCAAAAACGATAAGAAAATTGGTCCCTCTTTCTTCTTTAACTCTATCAATATCATTTCTAGTTTAATCTAGTTTTTGAAAAATATATAAATCTAATAAAAGATGATAATTACTAGGCCTAATAATTACATGATAAAACCTTATTGAATTTGAATTTTAGAATGAAGATGTGAAGCTGAGAGGGCTTCAGGATCAGGCCTTACATTGGCAGGCAACGGCCCCAGTTCGAAAGGAAGAAGAAACCGTACAAAAACAGGCAGCCGCTCAAGACCAGTGGCAGAGCTACCAGCAACAGATGCAATCATATCAGCAACAGTATCAGCAATGGTACCAAAGTCAAGAGACTGCCTTGGTGGATGTTAAATTGGTATGTTTTACCATTAAAGACATGGTTGCTTCACCTGCTTTGTTTAATAGTTCAATATGTTCTGTACAATGTGGTCACACCACAAAATAGAAGACTGGCTGCTAGACACTTTTAGATCCAATCTACCAGTTCGAGAATTTGCTCTATTTGTCAGGCAGCCTGCTTCAGAGGAAAATACTACTATGTGGGATTATACTATTTTACCATTATTCCAGAATTTCACGCAAGTTTATTTATTCATTCACTCATTATCTTTTGGCTGGGCCATATGCACTTCTATGGTTCAATTACAGGATTGCCTTTACAGCAATAAATAAGAGTTTACAGGTTGTTGATGTAAAACATTTGACAGGAAATTTAAAAGGGGAATTTGATAATCATTTAGGATAAACTGCAGCAGGAGAACCAGAAAAAAGATGAAACTTCAAAAGACGGCAAGTTGAGATCAGTCATTAATGACAATGTCAAATTAGTCATGTCACTATGATGCGATTGTGATGAATACCTTTTTACTTTTTACTATTATGTGTGCCTTGTCAAGAGTATGCTTAGAAACTAGAAAGTATGAAAAAATACCGCTTGTGATATTTCTGTTAAATTTTTGTTACATAGTAAAACAAAATATTGATATCAGATTATCAGCCATTATTATTGGTGTTAACACCTGGGGCCCGTGTTATAAAGAGTTAGGATTGATCCAAATCAATTGCAAGTCCTCCAATCAATCACAAATTTGCAATCTCCTTATAAATCTCTCATGTATATGTACATACCTGTAGTTACGATTAATATCAACTCTTTATTAGACAGGGCCCTGGTGTACCACATCGTCTTATAAAGAGTCCAATCAATCGCAAGTTTGCAATCTCCTATCTCCTATGCATGGACTTAGTTGCAATTGATATCAATTGTAAATAAGTTGCAATTAATATCAATTCTGTGTAACACTGGGCCAAGGTGTAGAACATGTACAAGTGTATATTCCCTTTACATTTGACCCCTTATGTCCAGAGCATTATGATTTATATGAACATGTATATAAAGATGTATGTGTAATAAACTATGTGTTCTTTCTATTGTGTTGTTTACTCTTGCAGAAAGACTTACAGGAAAAGAAGGCTACCTGTGAAAAGCAGCTCACAGACTGGAAAAATCAGTTTGATAATTGGGTAGAACAGCATAAGAAACATCCAAACAAGGACCAGTTTGATCAATATCAAAATCAATGGAAAACATGGCAAACACAGATGGAGAGCATGGTGAATTCTTTGGACATGCAAATCAAAATAAAAGAGACATCCCTTCAGAAGAACTCTTCTAAAAATGCTTCAACTACCCAGACACCTGCTTCTGTCGGCAGTGGTGTAGGAACAGTTACCACACAAGGTGCAAATTTAGCAATGCCATCAGGTGGGCATGGAATGGTTCCATCTAGTGGTCCTGGAATGGGACAAGGGTCATCTATTGGTTCTATACCAAGCAGTCAGAGTGTAGCCACAGTTCCAAGTGGTTCTGGGATGGGAGCAGGGCCCAGAGGACTCGGAGTAGGACCAATGCCAACTGGGAGTGGAATGGGACCAGGTCCCTCAGGAACAAATCCTAGAGTTACCCCTGCAATGCCTGGAGGACCTGGGCAAGGGCCAAGAATGGAGAGTGGAAGCAGGTCAAACTCTGGAGCTGGACTTCCAGGCCCAAAAGGACAGATGCCTGCCAAAGACAGCTTTCCTTTCCCATTTCCTGATGATTTTCCATTTCCAGGAGATATGGACAATTTCTCCTTCCCTGATATGAATAAACTAGATGCAATGTTTTCAGGTGGTTTTAAATCTGATGAGTTTCCATTTCCTTTCCCTGATTTTCCAATGCCAGGTGGTTTAATGGGACCTGACTTTCCATTACCTGAAGGACTGAAACCCGAAGACATGACCAAAGATATGGAAGAATTCATGAAGCAGATGGAATCTGAACTAGGCAATGTTTCTGCAAAATTTCAAACAAACCCAAGGGGAAGCAACATAGCCGATCAGGATAAACAGCGAGCTTTAAATGCCAAAGCATCAAGAGGACCTGTAGACATAGAGAGGGGTCCACAAGGAATGAACAGAGATTCTGCTGGGATGGGAAGACACCCAATGGGAATGGATAGGGGTCCTCAAGGTATGGAGAGACACTCACAAGAATTCAATAGAGGTCTATCAGGAATAGACAGAGGCCCAAGAGAAAGTCTTCAAGGTAGGGAAAGGGTCCTGCCAGGAATGGATAGAGGACAACAAGGAATGGATAGACGCCCTCCTGGAATGGATAGAAGACAACCAGGAATGGACGGAGGCCCTCTTGGAATGGATAGAGGACAACCAGGAATGGATAGAGGACAACCAGGAATGGACAGAGGCCCTCTTGGAATGGATAGAGGACAACCAGGAATGGACAGAGGCCCTCTTGGAATGGATAGAGGACAACCAGGAATGGACGGAGGCCCTCTTGGAATGAATAGAGGACAACCAGGAATGGATAGAGGACAACCAGGACTGGACAGAGGCACTCCTGGAATGGATAGAGGTCCCCCTGGGATGGATAGGGGACCATCCGGAATGGATAGAGGACAACCAAGCTTGGATAGAGGTCTTCCTGGAATGGATAGAGGACAACCAGGAATGGATAGAGGTCCTCCTGGAATGGATAGAGGACAGCAAGGAATGGATAGAGGGCAACCAGGAATGGATAGAGGACAACCAGGAATGGATAGAGGTCCTCCTGGAATGGATAGAGGACAGCAAGGAATGGATAGAGGACAGCAAGGAATGGATAGAGGTTATCCTGGAATGGATAGAGGACAAACAGGAATGGATAGAGGTCCCCCTGGAATGGATAGAGGTCCCCCTGGAATGGATAGAGGACAGCAAGGAATGGAGAGAGTTCCTCCTGGAACAGACAAAAGACTACCCGGAATGGATAGAGGCCCTCCTGGAATGGATGGAGGCCCTCCCGGACTGGATAGAGGACAACCAGGCATGGATAAAGGCCCTCCTGGAATGAATAGAGGCCCTCCCGGAATGGATAGAGGACATCCAGGCATGGATAAAGGCCCTCCTGGATTGGAGAGTGGCCCTCCTGGAATGGAGAGAGGCCCTCCTGGACTTGATAGAGGACATCCAGGCATAGATAAAGGCCCTTCTGGAATGGATAGAGGTACAGCAGGAAGGAATAGAGGCCAATCAGAAATGGATAGAGGCTCATCAAGAAATGAGGAAGATGCACCAAGAACTAATAAAGTTCAACTAGGGATCGGGGGAATTCTTGCAGGACTTAAAGATTCATCCGGTATGGATAATGATCATAGAATGATTGACAGAGGCCCACCAGGAATTGACAGTGGCCCTCCAGGAGCAGACAGTGGCCCACCAGGAGTAGACAGTGGTGCATTGAGAACCGATAGAAGTCAACTAGCTTTAGGGAACGTTCTTGCTGGGTTGAGGGCAGGCCCACCAGGAATGGATAGAGGACCACCAGGAATAGACAGTGGCCCACCAGGAATAGACAGTGGCCCACCAGGAATAGAAAGAAACGCCCCAGGTCGTAATAAAAGTCAACTAGGTTTAGGGAGCATTCTTGCTGCACTGAAGACAGGTCCACCAGGAATGGATGAGGGTCCACCTGGTGTGGAGATGAGACCTAGTGGCATGGACAAGGGACCCCCGGGAATAGACATAGCCCCTCCAGTTATGGATATGGGTCCTCCAGGAATTGACAGAGGACCTCCAGCAAATTACATTAGACCTCCAGGGATGGACAACTCACCTCCAGGTATGGGGACATTGCCCATGAGTTTGACCAGGGGTCCTCCTGGTCCACCTGGAGTCGATGTTGGACCTCCTGGTGTCGATGTTGGACCTCCTGGTGTGGATATTGATGCAATTAGTATGCATAGCCATTATTTGGGAGTTGGAAAGCCTCGCCTGCCATTTGATCAAAGACAATGGGATATTGGTCCACCGGGTGAAGATACCTTTCCCCCAGGAATTCCACGTTATCCTCTCGGTTCAACACAAGGTCCAGCAGGATTTGGAAACTCATCTTCAATTCAAGACAGCAGCTTTGAAGAGCCACTGCCTCCTGGTATGGAGCCTATTAGTAAACCCCTTGCTTTTCCCAAAGATCTTGCACCTCCTGGGATGGATGAGACATTTCCACCAGGGATGGAACCAGAACAGGAAAGCCAGCCAAGCACAATAAGTAAACAGCCGCAACCACCGGAAGACAATCAGAGTGAATTTGAAAAGGGGCAAAACAAGCCACTGTTTCCCCCACCATCCAAAGGTTTGACTCAACATTCCTATTCAGTTGGACAATCCATACCAATTACAGGTATGGTGAAAGATTCTTTTGGTGCCAGCTCCTTTGTTTCAACAAAACAGACATTAGCTCCAAGCCCACTTGCTGGGTATGAGTCATTAGAATCGGTAAAGGCCAAGAAAGAAGAAAAGAAAAAAGATGAATCAAAGTCGGAAGATAAAAAGAAAGGAAAAGGGAAAAAGGGAAATATGAACATGCCTACAATCATCAAATTTGGAGATTCTAAAATTGATAAAGATTCTGATGATCCTGTCAAAGTTGAAAAGGACAAGACATCTGCAGAAGAAAAAGCAGCAGAGGAGGATGCAAAAGCTAAGGAGTTTAAAAAAGAAAATTCACCTCCTGAGGAGGTTTCAAAGAGAGTAGCTGTGCGTAGCACCCTACCATTGATTACAGATTCTACAACCAAGTCTATGATACCTTCATCAATCGGTGAGCTATTCAAGAAGAACTCTACAACACCTCCAGCATTCAACAAAGATGTAAAGACCTCACTTAGGAGCTACAGGAAAGCAGCAGAAGATGATGAGGAAGAGGAAGAAGCGCCTCACTCTAAAAAGGTAATGAACAATTTATATTTTACATTTTGATTACCTTCTGTAATGGAAGGAAGAAGCAGTTATACATACCACATGGATTGTATTTTATTTAAAAGTGGATACAAATGGAAAAGCGGTATGATTCTATGAAAAGGAACAAGCAATCCTTTTGTTTGAAAAGGTCATTCTGTAAAAGCCTTGTGTTCAAAGTGACCAATTAATCAGAAAAATAATGCTTTAAAGCATTAATAATAATAATACATACTGTAAAACCAGAAAGTGTCACAAATTTTGCAAGTAGGCCAAATTCAAGAAAGCTTCATGCCAGATATAAGTGAATCACACCACTAAATTCTTGCAATATGCCAAATTGTCTCACAAAAAATTGACACGAGTCGTCTGCTCGTATACCACAGAGGGAATCGCCATTTTCATGTCCTAAGCTTGTACCCCTGTCCAGTTGTGAAGTGTCAGCGGGTAACTGCATTAGGAATTGCCCAATGTGCACCCTTCTGCTGTATATGCATGTGTTTACTTAATACGAAGAAGATGGTGTACTGCTAAGCGTTTGGGTGTAAAAATGCCTCTGGGAAAGGACCCAAGAAGGCCTTTTTCTTGATTCCTAACAAGGAAAAGCAACCAGAGTCGTTTAGGCAATGGGCTGCGGCGATTAAAGTTGAAAAATTCTTAAAAAACAACCACTTACCCATACGCCAATTCAGCTACTCAAGGCCCTCAAATTTTAAGATTTTTTTCTTTTCTTTTGGTGAATCTTTCATATGTGGCTCCTAGGGGTATGTAGGAAGTTGTTTTAACTTGTTAACGCCCATTTAGACCACCAATCAATGTAGTTTGAGTTTCTAAATCTACAATATATGAGCAAATGTAAATATTGGGTAAAATATTTTGTTCCTTGATCAGTATATTATTTAATCATTGTTTGACCTATAGATGAATAGGAAGGATTCCAGCGATAGAGATGATAGGGGACGAGATGACACACTCCGCACTACAGTCCCATCTCCCCCACGGTCATATCGGTCACCTGATCGAAGGTCTAGGAGATCTCCTGAAAGAAGGAGGTCTCGTTCTCCAGACAAAAGAAAGCGTAGATCTCGGTCTAGATCACCCTCACAGGACCGCAGGAAACGAAGGCGGGATTCTCCACCCCGTAAGAGAAACTCGTACTCTCCGAGCAAAAGGAGGTCCCCCTCTAAAAGTAAAAATTCACGATCCCCAAGCAGAGACAAGGGCAATAGATCCCCGGATCGAAGAGATCGAAGAGATCAGAGAGATCAGAGAGATCAGAGAGATCAGAGAGATCAGAGAGATCGAAGAGATGGGAGAGATGACAGATACAGAGAAAAGGACAGGAGGGACAGGTATCCTGACAAAGAATATGAGAAAGATTCTGATAGGAGAGGTGGGAAGCCAAGTACAGAAGCCTTTGACAAGTTGCGAGAGCTGATTTATGATACCTTGGTGCGCCATCCTGATGACAAGCCCAGGGATTCTCCACATACCGATAGGCGACACCCGGACGATAGATCTCCTATGCGACCAAGAAGGGAGAACTATTACCCAGAAGCTGAGAGGCCAAGAATGCAATACCCTCCACCACGAAGAGACTATGAAAGAGATCCTTTGAGGGATCGGTTAAGAAGCCTTCCAAGGGATTCACCAAGGGATCTTCCATTGCCAGCTCAAAGGGAGCCTCGTAGGGATTTTGATAGAGATTCCTCTCAAGACAGGTGAGGAGAAGATTAATTTTTCACACCCATCACATACCATTGGTTTTTGTTGATGTTAGTTTTTATATAAGCATTCGCTCTTAAAGGTAAAGACCAGTTTTGGAAACGCCCCCTTCTCAAAAAATGAAATTGAAGCTCTTATTACCAATCATGTGTTAGAAAATGTTTTGACTAATACGTGATGATACAAATTTTGCAGAGAAACCGCCTACTAATTGATATATTTGGTCAATTATATCTTATCTGGACCGGATAGATATCGCGCATGTGTCACGTTGTCCCATATACATCTTTCTATGTACAGTGCTTGTAACTTTGCAGTACACACCAATACTTATATGCTAGATGATCAACCTTTTCTGATCGACTCCACGTTTCTTTCACAATGCAATGGCATGACCAGAACTGATCTTTTTCTTTAAAAAAGATTTGAGGAAAAAATTAGAATAGAAAAAATGAATTATTCCAATTGTCAAAAAAGGAGGTAGCTGACCATCTTTGATCTATCCAATTTTTGTTTTATATGTTGTTATTTCTGTGGTTGTCATGTACATATTATCACTTACATTTGTTAATTATTGCAGAAAACAGCAGATACTTGTAACAACCTACAATTTTATATTTTTTTCATTTTAATGATTCATCTCCACAGATCTATGGAGAGGGCTCATTCCCCTCCGGTGACGGAAATAACAGCACCTATTGTCTTTGACTATGATCATGCAGAGTCCACCAGGCCTGCTTATGACATAGAGACAAGAGGTAAGTGTCCATCTTCAGAATGACCGGGTATGGCAACGATTTGCATGGTGTTAAAAAACATTTAGCAATGCTATACTATCGACCCCAACCACATTTTATTAAAAGGGCTGACCCTAGGTCTGTTGATTAATGTTTTAATCAGCATGTTCTGTTTTACATTCCCAGAGATTCTAATCCTTTTTGCTGGGAGACCCAAGTATCAGATATTTTATATTTATGATGTAATCGAATTATCAACTAATGAGGGCTGCCATGCCACCCAGCACCCTGATCAGCCCCTCCCCTCTTCCCTGTGCAGTAAGGGTTGGTAAGAGTAGCTCTTGCTCCCCTATGGAACAACACATTCTATGGTTGTTTTATTGTTTGTTTTTGTTTTATTTTTCATTTTCTAGATCCCATGGGAAGCCTGCTCAGCAATGCAGTTATTGTAGACGTTGTTGATTATAGTCATGGTCAGAAGCAGGGACCAGATGCTAGAGCAATTAGTGGATCAGAACTTCTTCAAGAGCGGGAGTCATTGTTCCCTTCAGAATTTCAAATACATAAAGAGATTCAACCCGCAAAGAGAGGTTTGTCTTTTTTAAATTCAAGGTTAAGATCTCCCAGAATTATTACTTCCAGTCTTTTTCTCCAAATGTTTTTTTGATCCCTTTAAAGGTAAAGACCAGTATTGGTAATGCCCCAATTTCAAAAAATGAAATGGAAGCTCTCATTACCAATCATGTGAAAGAATATGTTTTGGCTAATACATGATGATAACAAATTTGCCGGGAAACCGCCTACTAATTCATATATTTGGTAAATTTGTTTCTCTCATGGTCGTGTGAGAGATATAGGGTAGTCCCGTATACATCTTTCTGTGTATAGTGCTTGTAACTTTACGAAGAATGGGCCAAATTTCTTATCATTTCGACGATTCCAGAACCTTGCAGATGCTAGATGCTAGATGATCAACCTTTTCTGATCGATTCCACAACGTTTCTTTCACAATGCAATCACATGACGATTACTGGTCTTTACCTTTAAAAATTGTGTTGATAAGTTGAAAAGCTCTTTTAAAGATGTATCAATTAATCCATGCCTGGCAGAAAACATAATACATGTAATGACAATAAATCAGTCTAAGGGTAGAACTGTTATAAAACAAAATAGAGTTTGACCCAATGTTTGAGAGATCTCTTACCAGTCTCATGTGATGTCACACTACATATTATGGTTTTGTGTATTTGAACTAAGAATTTTTAATTGCTTTAACATTGAGTCAATATTTCTAATGTTGTTTTTGTTGCTTTAGATGATACCAGTATGCAACAAGCACCACCTCCACCACATCGTGAACCTTCACCTCAGCCACCACCTCAGCCACCCATGCAGCAATCACTTCCCCAGCAAACTCAGCAGCAAGAACTTCCCTACAGAGAACAGCACCAGCAATTCTCTCAGCAGTACCTGCCAGATGATCTGACACAACAGTTTGATCCATACAGTGGCCAGCAACAGATGGGTTATTTCCAGCAACCAGAATCACAGATGGCATTCCAACAACAACAACAACATCTGCAAGCATTCCAGCAAATGGGCCAGTTCCCCCAGCAGGCTCAGTACAACACCCAGCAGGTTCAGTACAACACCCAGCAACAGCAGCAACACTATACGGAACAGTTCGATCAGCAGCAACAGCAGCAGCCGCCGCCACCACCACCTCCCCCACCATCTGAAGATTTGCGGTCAAGTGCCTACCGCAAGTCTCCTCCCCCGCCACCACCTCCTGATACTCCTGCCCCACCGAAGGATGATTCCTTTCAGCAATCTTGGGCAGCTGCACCTCCCCCACCTCCATCTGACTCTTACACTAGTACCAGACAATCTGGAGGTCAAGACCAAGACAGATCCAGGGAGAGAGGGGATGACAGGCAACGTAGTAGGGGCGATAAGTGAGTATTCAAATGTTTCGGGATAATTTCATCCAAAATAAATAAGCAGTATTGCATATGATACCGAGTATGTACATACCTCAGCTTTTGAGTATGTTATTATGCCCTCGTTAATGACTGTTATGTATATATTTTTTTTTACCAGGCAATCTGGAGGTCAAGACCAAGACAGATCCAGGGAGAGAGGGGATGACAGGCAACGTGGAAGGGGTGATAAGTGAGTATTCAACATTTTTACTAAACAAAACTTTTCAGGATAATTTCATAAAAAATAAATAAGCAGTATTGCATATGATACCGAGTATGTACCAACCTCAACTTTTGAGTATATTATTATGCCCTCGTTAATGACTGATATTTCTTTATTTTTATTTTTACCAGGCAATCTGGAGGTCAAGACCAAGACAGATCCAGGGAGAGAGGGGATGACAGGCAACGTGGTAGGGGTGATAAGTGAGTATTCAAATGCTTTACTGAATCAAAATTTTCAGGATAATTTCATCCAAAATAAAAAAGCAGTATTGCATGTGATACCGAATATGTACCAACCTCAGCTTTTGAGTATGTCCTTATGCCCTCGTTAATGACTGTTATTGTTTATTTTTTTATAAACATTTTTGCTGGAATATAATTTTGTCTGTATTTGATAAAGAGAATCATGGATAACCAAGCTCGTCCAATAGGACTGTTTAGTGCCCTAAAATGAATTATCTACAAGCAAGTGTTTGGTTTGGTAACAAAGTAGGAACAAGCACCAACCAACCAATCGCCCATTCTCTGGCCTGCTCATTGATCTCCTTTTGTACAGATACCAAAGTGGCCCTGCCAGGCTAGTGGAGGACTACAGGGACTCCCCTGGACCGAAGGACATGTTCACCAACTCACCCCAGCAAACCCCTCCTCCCCCATCCAAGCCCAAGAAGAGGGAAGTGGTGGCAGTCACGGACCTCCTGGACCCGCCCAACAGGGAGAAACGCCCAGCCAAGATCTGTATGATTCTGCGTGGCCCTCCTGGGAGTGGCAAGAGTTACATTGCAAAGCTTATCAAGGCAAGTGGTCTTTGGTTTAGATGGAAGTGGCCAACTTAGAACCATTGAAGAACATGAGAGAAGGGAGAGATGTGCTGTAGGATGAATGGTTTACTTGACATTTGACATGAAAGCTCTCATAAGCTTGGGAATGTATGCCTTTCGAGAATATCTCTTTTTGTATGATTTGGTTCTAAGATCTGCAAATAGTAACTTTTGTTTTAATTTCTGTCATTGTCTCTTGTCTTATGTCAGTAATAATGTCTAATTGATATATCTGTTTGTGATGATTTAAAGAAAATTTGTCTGTCATTCTCAGGATATGATCCATGACAAAGTTTTGCTTTAAATTTTCTCTTGAAACTTTAAAATCATTGTACAGATGAAAAGAATTCTTTAACATTAGTAGCTTTACTATGCTTAAGAATTTTCCTCTAACTTTTAAAACCTGACAACTGTCATCTTTTGATCCTGCAGGACAGAGAAATACAAAACCGCGGTCCCAGTCCTCGCATGCTGTGTCTGGACGACTACTTTATGAGTGAGAAGGAGAAGACGGAAAAGGACCCTGAAACTGGCAAAATCGTCAAGAAGAGGGTAAGTCCAATATTTTTCTGACATTGGCATTGTGGAGTTAGTAACTGTCACTGCACCCACCATTTCATTTGATGTGAATGTACTCTACTTGGTGTAAAAAAAAGACTAGTATTGCAATTGATCTGTACTGTTATTCTTAATCTATATCTATTCTTCAGTTCATGAAACAGTAGCCCATGTCAATTAACACTGCTCCATCTGAACTTTGTAATATAGCACTTTAGGCATTCAAGGTACAGTCAAACCTGCTTTAGTGACCACCTGTCTACAACAAGCACATTTTTTGTTTCCCTTGAAAATGGTTTCTCATTGAAAGATGTACTGAAGGAACCTGTTTACAAAGACCACTTTTTGTGTTTCCCTTGGGTGGTTGCTGTAGACAGGTTTGACTGTATTTCTTCCCATCATTTTGCTCATTCTATTCTTGGTTCGAGACTCAAAGAAAAATAATTAGCTGACATGTTTTGCCATGCAGTAGGTTAAGATTTGTTCCATTTATTTATTACATTGAATCAAATTGAATATTTTGTTGATTTCACTGCAATATGATACTCCTTGTATTTACAATTGTATCCCTTTGCAGTTAGTTTTACCTGTCAATTAATTCCAATGTAATGTTAGTTACCAAGTAAGTGCCTTGTAATATAAAACAAAAATAATAATTTATTGGTGCAATTGCTCACGAAAGTCTTTTCATATGAACAAATTAGTTTCAGGAATACGAACATGAGGACAGCATGGAGGCTATTTACCATGTCAGCTTACTCAAGACATTCAAGAAGACCATCGAAGACGGTTTCTTTGACTTCATCATCGTGGATGCCGTCAACGACAAAATCTCAAAGATTGAACCGTTCTGGAGCTATGCAAAGATGAAAGGATTTGAGGTATTTTGACTTGTGTCTTCTTAAATACTTTTTAAAAGTGAGCTTGTACCTATTGTTATTGCTACTGTATAAACCATTATTTTCATGAGGGTTTAATTTTGTGAATTATTGTCCAGTCCCGGATTCAAGAACATGCGAAAATGAACTGGTAATGCACGTGTGAATGTGTAACTCAGTGACTTGGATGAGCAAGGGCTTTAATGATTAAGCTCCTGGCCTGGCAGCAAATGGGTATTGTCCAGCTCACATTGATGGTTTACCGTATGGGCCTTACACTGACTGTGTAATGTTGGCCTGGAGCTGCCCCCACAATGCAGTAATGATGATGATGTCATCCTACTTGTTTTCAATCTGTTATCATAGCAAGATCTGTGGGAGAGTTCATCAGGGTTTTCTCCCAAGTGCAGACAAGATAAAAATTTGTTTATAATTGTTTTAAATTCTTATGTACCATCTATGAAAATCAAAAATTCTAATTGAAAAGGCATGTTTATTTCTAGTTGGAATGAATGTAAATATGAGCCTACCCATTAATTTTATGACATACAAATTTGGGGGAGCTAAAGCTCGCACATTAAAGATTTTTTTTTGCTAAACCTTGCACATATTCTACTTTCATTGATGCTTTTTAAAACCTGTTTTTACGAATTTGTATTTTCAATTTGTATCAGAAACATTGGTTTTCTTTTCTCTTGGTACTTGTGTGTGCAGGTGTATGTAGCTGAGTTACTTGTTGAATTAGGGTTGTGCATTCAGCGAGATATCCACAATAGAGGTGAAACAGGAATCAGAAAGGTAGGTTTCATTTCCATCCACTTCTATGTACCAATCTGTCTTCCAAATCCCCCCCCCCCCCCCTCACCCTTTAAAACACAAGTAGTCGATAAATAGCAAGATACTCACAATTTAATCTTTTGTTTGTGACCCCTTCATTAGAGTATTCATTTTTGTCTCGCCTGCGTAGCAAAAAGCGAGACATAGGCGCCGCTTTTCCGGCGACGGCGGCGGCGACGGCGACGGCGACGGCGGCGTCAACATCAAAAACTTAACCTAATGTTAAGTTTTTGAATTTTTGATATAATTTTTAAAGTATAAGTTCTTAGTCAATGAAACTTTGACTATAGGGTAATCAAGTATCCCCAATCATGTGAGTAGAATTTCAGATCACAAAGTCAAGGTCAAAGGTCATTTCAGGTCAACAGACTTGGACTATGTTGTAGCATCATCATCGAAAACTTAACCTATGGTTAAGTTTTTGAATTTTTGATATCATTTTGCAAGTATAAGTTCTTAGTCAATGAAACTTGGACTATAGGGTTATCAAGTCTCCCGAATCATGTGAGTAGAATTTCAGGTCACTAAGTTAAGGTCAAAGGTCATTTAAGGTCAACAAACTTAGACTTTGTTGTGGCATCAGCATCAAGATTTTCAAAATGCTTCTTCTTCGTTATTTTTCAACCGATTTTGATTCTGATTGTTTCATATGATAGGGCTAGGAGGGGGATTTAAAATTTCTACACAGAATCGTGAAAATCATTATCTATGCTAATTTATGCAAATTTATTCGAAATCACAAAAAATGCTTCTTCTCCTTCATTTCTCGACCGATTTTGATTTGGTTTGCTTTATCTGGTAGAGCTAACTTTGGTTCACTAAACTTGTACACCAAATTTTGAAATTGTTCTCCGTTAATTAATTATGGTAATTTATGCAAATTTATTCCAAAAATAACAAAAATTGCTTCTTCCTCATTTCTTGACCGATTTTGATTTGGTTTGCATTATCTGGTAGAGCTAACTTTGGTACACTAAACTTCTACACAGAATTTTGAAATTGTTCTCCATTAATTAATTATGGTAATTTATGTAAATTTATTCCAAAAATAACAAAAGTTGCTTCTTCTCCCTCATTTCTTGACCGACTTTGATTTGGTTTGCCTTATCTGGTAGAGCTAAATTTGGAACACTAAACTTCTACAGTGAATTTTGAGATTTTGCTCCATTGATTATTTATGGTACTTTATGCAAATGAAATGAAATTATGTCCCTTCCAGGGCATCAAATTTTTATTTTTTGACCAGTTCAAAAGTGTACCACATAAAATTTACAATATTTGTTGTTGCGAGATGCGGATGAGTGCTACGTCATTGACGTTCTGGTTTATCATATTGAATTGCGTTATGCAGGCGAGACCGCCGAGAGCGTTTCCCTTGTTTATAGTGTTGTACAATGTTTCTACTGCCCCAAAATGTATGGGGGAAAAATGTAATATTTTTGTTTGTACAAAGGAACACTTGCCAATCTACTTCAAATAGAAAAAATGAACAAAGGAAACGCATACCTGCCAACCCTTCCGAATAATCCAGAATATTCAGTTTTTTCAAAATTTTGATTTTGATTTTTTGCTAAAACCAATTTAAACTTGTTTTATCATGTGCCGCGATGTGAGAGTTCGCGTATTGCATGCGTTGAAAGGCTGCATGATTGAGCAGCGAATTTGTATTCGCTTTTTTTGCACAGATTTACCGCATATTGCCAGTTACTCTGCCACTGCATGTGCGAACGTCTGTTAAGGGTACAGTTTCTTATTTTCGAAGACATACTGTGCTAAAAATTCCTAATTATCATTTTCAAATGTTGGCAGGTATGGAAATGTCCTATGGTTGCAAAAGTTTCTTTTTAAGTTTGATTTTTGATGCAAAGGTGAAAAGTTGATGGCACAGGTTATAGAAATTGAGATGTGTAAGATAGTGTACACCAATGGCCACCGTCCACATTTTCCTTTGCTTCCATGCTTTCCTTCATAACTCCTTTATCCTACTATTACAGGGTTGGTTTCAAATTAAAAGCTTTTCGAATGGGTTCTAACACATACTCTGTGTTAGTTTACAATAAACCTATTCAATTAGTCATGACAATGGTGATTGTAAGATATTTACAGGATGTTTTCATCTGAATATTTTTCCTTTTCTCATTATAGATCATAGAACACTGGGAGTTTGCCCCACGGAAATACATCAAGCTAGATGTGGTGGCCCTTCTGCAAGATGCTGCCATTCCAGAGGTAAGATGCTATATAATTATATATTTAGTTGTGCCGCTCCAAAGCTTTGGAATAAGTCATCACTAGACACAAGAAAGGCCTCATTTGTGGCTGTCTTCAAAATTTAGTTGAAGACTTGTTGCAGTCTTGTTTTCAGGAGCTTTTGAATAGATTTTAAACAATTTTATTTTATGTAAGTAAAGTAGTGCCGTTAGGATTTTTTGATAACAGCACAGAGTATAATTATATAGTAGCTGCACTATAAATTGATCTGATTATTATTATTATAATTATTATTATTATCCGTAGTGGTTAGTCAGATGGGGGCTGGAGGTATGTTCACAAAGTATGAATTTTGATGAAGGGTTGGTTGAAACAACCAGTTATTTCACGTCATATATAGAAGCTTTATGGATACTGTCATCAGCAGTTTGTATTCACATCGGTGTTTACTAATCATTGATAATGATGATAATGATGTTGGTGGTGGTGGTGATGATGATACTGATGGTAAGGATAGGGATTAAGATGAGGTTGGTGATGATGATCATAATGCTGATGGTGTCGCCATTTATGGTTATGAATTTTCGCTGAATACGACGAGGACTAGGAGGAGGTTTATCGTTTTGATGATAGCCGTAATGATGACTGGAGAGGATCATGAAAATAAGGAAGAAGATTATATTGTGGTCGTGGTTACTTTACCTGACCGCTAAGAAAGCATAAATGCTTGTTAGTAAGCAACCAGACGGCCGACGGCTTTAGGTCCTCTCCGAGGGACATGGTAATGAGGATTAATGCCTTACCAAAGGGCACGCAACGACTTGGTGTCGAGCCTGGGTCACCGGATTACGAGACCACTGCTCTACCGACTGAGCTATTGCACCTCCATTGTGACATTGCATTAATGATGTTCTTGATTTGCAGGTTGAGATGGAGGAACTTGATGAAGACGCTGGACCTTCCATGGAGGAACTGATGAACCAACAGCAGGAAGCCTTGGAAGAACTAGAGGATCAGGAAGAGGTAAGACCAACATACAAACTTCCACCATATTGCATGCTTAATGCCCTGTTGTTTCTTGAGTGTTATTTCTTGAGAATTGTAATTGATGTGTCATCTTTCTGTGTAGAATATGAATTTTTGTTTTATCATCATTTTAGTTATCCTATTGTTGACTTGTGTATAACACATTCACTACATTTACACATTTTGTTACTCCTCCAAGTATCACCTTTTCAATGACCAACAGGAAGTTTTTAAAATTTAGATGGATTTGTTGGTTTGCTTGGCATGCATTGTTAGAACCTAATTACTTATTCCTCCAAACTGTAGATATATATTAGATATAATTTAATTTGGAGAAAAACCTTGAGTAAAAGGTATGATTACCATCAGTGTTCAACTTACTGAAGTTATTTTCATGCTTTAACATTTGTTAGCATATTGGTAATGTTCTAGACTGTATAGTCTTGATTATCATTTCCCAGGATGCTCAACACTTGAATAATGCATTTTAGTGAGCAAGCCGTGAATCTTGCTATCAAAACGAGAATTCTACAGCCTTCGGCGGGATAGTCCAACATGTATTGGTTTTGTGTATAGTTGCTGGTTGTACGTTTACTGCATTGACCATGCTTCAGGCGGACACACGCACAGCACCATCAGGTTTGTATGCACGCTCATCAGGATCTTGTTCAGTAGAACTCATGACTGATGGCAGCTTCCTAGAAGTTCAGTTCAAACTTCCAGACAGTCAATCAAAATCATTATTTTAGCTTACCAGAATACTTCAATGAAATTCAATCCGTATTTTGTACATCCCGTCTAGAGGCAAGGCCAGACAACTGGAGACATGCATTTGATTACATGTAATTGATTGCTTGTTTTATAGAACAGGATACCGGGGTAGAGGAAAACAAGCCTGGTATCAATAATTCCCTATAAGAACTTACTTCACATTCATGTGTAGTTGTGGGCTTGTGCAATGCCATTGAACTAATTTTAGCATTAGAAATAGCTTTACACATCTCAGACTGGCCTCAGAGTGCCTGCAGTCCTTAGGAGAAAGCTGAGAATGTTTAATTTTGATATAGATTTCCCCAATTTTACAGCAAACTTTAAATTATCAGCGAGTTATCCTAGTTAGGATTCAACTTCTTAAAATCTTATGATACCGTTATTGTCTGTTAGTCATGTTCTTGACCTAGATCTAGCTAAATTTGATTGACTAATTACTGATAAGAAAAAATAACTACCTATAATTGAAATGAACAAGCTCAAACTAGCTAGTTTTAATTTGTTTCAAAAGTATTACTTGATGAGCAGCTTTGTCTCTTTGGGTGAAATGTGATTTTTAAGCAATTACATTTAAATGTTATGTGTTTAGACATACATCCAATAGTTTAGCTGGTATGATACCTTGGAAAAAATATAATCTTTGAAAGATCAAAAGCAGAGCTCCTCCTGAGATCTTTAATACAGGGAAGAACAATATGATACTATTTTTTTTATCTAGGTAGATGACAATTGAATTGTTATTGTGCTTTTTATTTTGATTATTTCAGTATGTGTAATTCATGGTTTTGTTACAAAGGGCAATTTTGAAGTATTCTCAAGAACTAGTATCAAACGCTAATGTCTTAGTGTGGAACAGGTTGAACTTTTTAGGGAGTGTCTATAGCACTAAATAATAAACCATGTGATCATTTTTCGTGTTTGTAAAGTAACAGTACTTTACCGAGTCTCCTGTAAATTGCCATTTGTTTCAATGCCACCTTTTTCAATCCTTAATTTTTCTAGTCACATTTTCATCTCTATGTGGTGTAATGATCAGTTTGTTTTATTTTCACTTTTGTCTGCTTGCCAGTTCATCTAATATTGAAGTTGGTTATAAATCACCAAAAATAAATTAAAAAACGATATTAGACTTAATGGAAATTGGAAAAAATGATGATTATACCATGTGACAAAGTATAAAAAGACAAACTGGATACTAGAAGGGCTGGTATTTTTAACTAAATGGCAACAAACTGAAACACTGTGATGATAAAACAATATGTACCACATTTCAAAGATCAAGTAATAATGGAGATTTCTTTGATGTATAGCATTTGATATTAATGATATTGGCTCAAGCCAGTTTAGACTGCACCTTAGAACTACATTCTGCCAGTCTTGCGTACTTATGCACTTTTCTACCATTAAACACACTACCAGTTTCTCTAATTGATATTAGAGGGTATATGAGTACCTACATGTACATGTAACCCTATTTATTATCAGGGCACTAGCTTGAACTTAGCAGTCAAATAGTGATCCGTCTTATTATATTTATAGACAAAAGCTGAAAAGTGGTCTTGATTGGCCTATGTATCTTGCCTTGATTGTATTTCATTCAAGAGGTTTCGTATGTACATTTGTATGCATAGTCCTATTTTCTTCATAGGTAATCTAAAATGTTTCTTCACATTTTGTAAGTTGACACAAATTGACTTTTAACCATATGGCTACCAATGATGTTAACATTTCATTAAGTTTGACCATCATATTATCTCATGTCTAAAAGACATAGGTGTGTTATCTATACCGCCATAGTGTATACCTCATACAGATTATGAAAAGGCTATATGGATATGGATAGATTCTTTTCTTTGCTAACGAACCCCCTAATAGATTTGTTTTATTGTTCTTGTCAATAGATCTAATGAGGGAAATACAATTGTGTATTATGGCTTTTACAGATTAATGTGCCGGAAAATCTAGGGGTAGGTTGCAAGTGGTAAATCTATTGGATCCAATGTATTGCTATATGTTGCGAAAAGGCATGCTGCGTAACTAATAACTATAACTGGTGTGAATACGAAACACCAACTATTGCTAGCCAATTGTGACAACAAATTTAAGAATAAGGAAAGGCAAAATCAAACGACTTTATTGACGTAGCGCTTTACGTGGTTATGATCTAAACCAAGGGGACTCTATGACGCAGTTTTGAACGTGAATAGTACCACGAAAGGTAACAGAGAGTGTTATGTATCTTTATTTTTTATTCATCATACTTATGAACTTTTTTTGTTTTTATTTTGTTGTTATGTTTGTTTGAATCCTATTCAACTGTAAAAGTATAGTTTTACTTATTTTGGGGATTTTTAATTATGCATATAATATCTACTGAAATACAAAAAGGGGAGGACTCATTTTCTCATTTGTGTAAAAGAAACAGACTAGCAATAAAATACAAAGTTTTGAATGTTTAGACTATTGCTTTAGTGTTTGATTTTCTTAGTATCCTTCACTATGTTTATAACCATTTAATCAATTGTATACCTCATGTAGCTTAAAAATAGGAAATGTTACCTTTATTTTGAATTTAATTGCATTATAGTGGTGGTTGCAAAAGCACCGTCCATTATCGTCGTCAGCAATGATTATGTAATTTACAATGAATGTTATCAAGTTTGAGGTAGAACACTGAAATAACCAATATATGTGCATTTATTGATTGAGATCGCAAGCAGTAACTTGTACATGGAAAAATCTAAATACTGGGACATCATAAGCTATGTGTCTTTAGATGCCAGAATTAGTTTCTAAAATTTTGTTTGTAAAATGTGTATTCTTGGATTATGGAATGTATGTGTTACTCTCAAAATATCACTGTTATTTAGATATTTAGTGAAACTCAATTTGGCAGTTATGATGAAAAGGGGAAATTTAGTGGAATTCCATTTAGATGTTATCAAATTTCATGTCTTCAATATTATGACACTTGGCAATCATGACAAATTTCAGTGAGAATATATTTTTGATTTTGGTAAAATCTTCTTAATGCAGCAATGAGAACTGCTTTGGTCAAAGGAAATTAGATTTTATTTTAATACACTACTGCTCTTCCTCTCTTTTTCAGACACTGGCTTTGACGAAGAGTAAGTGGGATTCTGCTACCGAAGAGAAACTAGGTGAGTCAAAGTTATTTTTGACAATCATGTACTTTTTGATATTTTATTTGTTGTGTCCTTTAAGTAAATTTATCACTTTTTCATATTACATATAACACAATGATGTAAAATTATGGGGTATAGAATAGGTAATGCTATTTATGGTAGAAAACAGAGAGAGAGAGAGAGACTTGATTCTTGATAATATTTGTCAAACTTTGAAACTTCAGGGGGGTGTTTCACAAAGACTAAAATCAAATTTAACCCTATGTTAACTGGGGGGGGGGGTCAATTTGACCCCCCCTGTAGAAATTTTGTGACTACTCCGTAACCGCGGCAGATATAAAATTTTCCTTTCATGACTTTTTACTTTCGAGTCTTACGCATCTTTTAAAACGTGACCTTTTGTCTTTGCATGTCAGCCCGAAAATCGCTCATTTTCGTGATTTGTGTACAAAACATATGTAAAAGTCATTTTTCCTAAAAATAGATAAAACATTGGTTATTCAGTGTTGTTTAAAGTTTAGATGTTTGTTTTTGGGTCAAAATAGTTGAATTGTAGTTATAAATGAAATAAAACAACAAAAACAATAAAATACATAAGTTAAAAAAACAATGAAATACATAAGAAATTATAAAAACAAGAGATAACATAAGGAATAACCTGGCTCTTCTAATTTTTTGTGTTGTATTATTATTCCAAATGGTCTAATAAATATATGTAGTGAAAAAGAATCGTAAACATGAATAATCTATGATTTATGGGCAGAAATGTGAATTTGATGACCTTATTTGCATAAATTACCATAAATATGCAAATGAGTGAATTTTTCAAAAATTTGAAATTACCATAGTATTCTATACACTTCACTTGACATGCATGCAAATTTTCGCGGCGATCGGCGGTGAAACGGCCGAGATCTTAGGGGGGGTCAAATTGACCCCCCCCCCCCCCCCCAGTAAAAACCTGGTCTGAAATAGCCCAGTTAAGATAGGGTTAAGTTGGCCTTAACTATGGCAGGCCGTCATGCCGCTGGTTGCTCTCACCATTTACTGGCATTGGTTTCTCAAGGGACGTTCAAATCATGGTCACCTATCTGCAGAATTTACATTTTTTAAATAATTCATTATTAAAGGAAAAAATATAATTTAAAGATCATAATGGTGAGAGTAAACAGTGGCATGAACAGCTTGCCAAAGTTAAGTCTAACTTAAAGTTGATCTTAGTCTTTGTGAAATACTCCCCGATGTACAAGGTCCATACTATTTGGATTCTAGGAAAACACACTTTTTCTGTAAACCCAAGTTATCTCCGACTCCCTTTTTTGCCTTATTTGTAGCACCAATAATGCAGAATTTTTTCCACTTAAAAATATATACATCTTGTGTGGCAACTGCAGAATGTATTCATCAAAATTTTGCCAGTGTAAACTAGTCTGTGATTCTTATCAGTATGATTGAGATATTGATGCAAGGAATGCTTTAGAGAATGGAGTATTTTGTTGCACTGTGGAATTCTGATACCTAGTGCAATAGCCTAAGGGAAGTATGTGCAGCCCTGTGGGACGAAGATCAAATGCCTTGCTTGACACTTTACCAAGGTGTAATTTTGACAAGGTCATTGCTGTTTGTTTTGTATTCCAATAATCATCTAAAATGTGAGAAGGGAGACAGTGGGGAGGGGGGGGGGGGGAAGAGAAATGCAGTGTTTATGGGACTATGGTCCCAGCTTCAAGTCTAAATTTAGTGATTTATCAATTTCAAAGTGACTAGTAATTGTTTTTAATATACTTTAATAATGTATATTTGATACTACCATTACTACCCTACTACATTTTTGGTTGCTATTGCCTGGACTTGACATGAACTATGTAATTGGATTTACTACTTTTAAAATTGGAATGAGAAAGAGGAGACATTTTAGAATGCATTGTGTTGTGTATGATAAAATCAATCTTTGGTTAACTACTGTGAGAGAAAAGATGTTGAGTTTCAAAAAAAGAATTGAAAAGCTGTTACCGGTACACCTTTTTGCTTTTTAGATACTTCGAGTTATTTTCAATAATAAGTGGATGTAGACCCTTGTATGGTCTTGTGGATAAGACTGATCGCTTCACAATGCAATGTACTCGGTTCGACTCCCAGCTTCTCCTTTATACCCCCCATGTTTATCTCTATTATAAACTGTGGCTTACCTCTCTCTTTTTTCTCTCTTGCTCCCTTTCTATTTATACCTCATTTTCTTTCTCCCTTTGTCCAATTTCCCTGCTTTTCTTGTTCTTTTTCTGTTTCCCCTCTTTCTCACTCCCTTTCTCTCGTGCTCTCTCTCTCTCTCTCTCTCTCTCTCACTCCATCCCTCTCCCCCATCTCTTCCGCCATATTCCCTCCCTCTCTGCCCCTTCCTACCACTCCCTCCACCTTTCCCCTCCCCCCTTTCCCCTCCCCCCTTTCCCCTCCCCTCCCCCTCTTGTGAACCTCTCTTCCCTCTCTCCATCTATCCTTTCGGCTTCTTTTGAAAATTAATAACATAAATTCCATGTCGCCATCCTCGTCCCCACCACTGTCTCTCATCCTCCATGTCATTGATTGTCTCTCTACACAGATGCCCTTGACGGTATCAAGAAGTATAAGAAGAAGGAGAGCTACACGTCTATGGAGGACTTCCTATCATGTGGAGATGAGTTCGACACAGTCTCCAAACCCATACTGCCAGGACAGAAGACAGTAAGTCAATGCTTGAATCATCATCATACCAATAGCGATATTTTCCTTCTTCTATTTGTTAAAATGCGACAAACTTTCCGTTACGTAAACACCTTATTTCTTGCAGTACTGATTGCATGCTATGTAATAAACATGTAATCTTAACAGATTAAGGTTGATTGTAACAAGATCAACTGCAATACTGCACAGAGAATTAGGACCTCTGCCATCTTCAAGGAAGAGTATTTGGCTACGGTATTTTCTTTCTCATACAACCCTGTTTGCATATTATGTGGGTCATTGATTTTCCTAGTGAAATCACAGGTAAGGTTAGCCTACATCATAGCCTTCTGAGAGAGATAGTTGTGACATGCGCACATGTATACACCTATAGGTCATTTCATGGAGCTCCACAATAGATGGATCTCCATGAATGTGACCTTGGAATGAGTTGGACTGATTTAACAACGTGGCAGATTTACATGCACAACTTTTCTGTCAATACCTACCTAGTAGTGTTACAGCGATCGGGTGTCATATTAAATTTTTTTCAACGGAAATAGTACAAGAATTGATATCATGTTGATGTAGTGGTATTTAACATAAATGTCAACCTTAGGTAGTTAGGTACCCTTTATTGGTTTTAAGAATCCTGCTCTTAAAAAGAAAAGCTTGGTTCACATAAGCAATCAAAGAGTACTAGAGTAGTGAATATTAATAAAGAGGGGTAGGCAGTTCAATGAACCGCTGTTCACACAATCTTCATTGAAAATGTGAGTCTTATCAGGGAGGTACGTAATGTTTAGATATATTCATTTCTATACAAAGTCAACATAGACATAAATCTGAATATATTGTGAATGAATTGTGTCTTTATCGCTTCAGTACACATACCAGATATGTCACTTGTTTATAGTAACATCTGGTTTTGGTTGTACAAAGAAACAGAAATTGCAATGAAGTTATTATGAAGAGTACACCAGAGCCCCGTCTTAAAAAGAGATTGATCCAAATCAACCGTAAGTCCTCCAATCGATTGCTAGAAGCAGTTGCAGATTGATATCAATCGCAAATAAGTTACAATTGATATCAACTCTTTATAAGACGGGGCCCAGGGCTTTTTTTGATACAGAAGCCATCAATAGATAGAGCCTCTGATTAGATCAGAGTTTCACACTAGAATTGCACGTAGCGATGTGAGGCAAATATGCAAAATGACCGCCACGGCTAAAAGCGCCTATTTCGAAAGTATGACAAGAATGCAGACGTGTGTATGGAGACATCATCTCGCCAAATGGAGGATAGTAGAATCAACAATGTGATGGTAATAGTAAACTAAATTCTAAGAAATTATTAATGGTAGTATGTTTGGTTATTTAAATGTGTAGTCTATTAAGTTCACAAGGGTTTTAAAAACTTGCTCGTGGTTATGCTTGGGCTACAATAAAATGGCTGTTTTTAGCATTCTTTCTTTTTAATTTTAATTTATTTTTGGTTTAGATATCTGAAGGATAACTAGGCACTTGTTCATCATAACATTTTGGGTTTTAATTAAAGGGCAGGTCCAAGCTATTTGCTTTGTGACGTACGGGACATTCAGAGACTTTAAACAAGAAATAACAATGGATGACATTATTTATATGGCTATCTTTTGGTATGAGTCTGTGGCTATTATGGCCTAGTTTATTTGTGGAAAGTTTTAGTTCTGACCAATTCATAAATTATTTTTTAATGTAATTAATGTGCTCCGTGACGTACGGGACCAGAGAATTTCTGACTTTTTCAAAAATAAGTTCATCCTAAAAGTTCTCTGAATTTATTAAGTTATGAGATTTATGGTAATGATATCTTAATTCATTATGGAATCAAGCATTAATCAAAACTATTACCATATTTTTCTGACCTTTCGTTGTTATGTAATATACCAAAACATAAATGTGTGTATGTGACGTACGGGACATGTGACGTACGGGACAACTTTTCCCTATGGGAAAATGCATTGAAATGAAGAATTTTCATCAAAATTTGTTTTCAAAAACAATTTTAACTTAAATGAGTGACAATTAGAGTGTTTTAGAACCCAATTAGATCCTCTGACCATCACTTAATATCCTCTGTGTTAATTTATGGGGTAAATCAATACAAATATTACTTTAACAAAGAAAACAAATTGAATTAATATATTCATACACACTATATTACCATTTTTATTCCATTTACCCATCTGTCATGTGCAGTCATGCTTCTTTTCTCATTTCTTTTATCCATTCCATTCAACATTGCAAAATGTTTTTAAATAAGAATTAATGAAGAAGATGAACTTGAACTTGAAAACTTTTATTTAAACTTGTTTGAAACACAGGGGCACACTCGACACGTCATATTTTGTCAAAGAACATTTCTTATGCTCTAAGTGTTTGTGAACAAAGACACATTAAAAATATGAAGTCTTTTCTTCATAGCTTGTTTGAATTACTTGATAGTAATATCATAGAATTTTGAAGGAATTCAAAGATAATGCTGAACATATTGTCTTTTTTAAATCCTTTTATCACAGATTAGAACATGTATATGTTGCTGTCATATATTCAAGAATTTTTATGTACATTAATGTAGCCTACATGTTTGTGAAAGATGGATACAAAAATATAAATCTTGAATGTATTTTGTATTGATTAAAGACATCTTATTAACACCACCAGATATAAGAAATTAAAACCCTAAAGGTTTGTGTGACCTTTTCCACAATTCAAAAGATTAAAGCAAAATCAACAAAAATGCATGGGTGTAAAAGTGATAAAAATCTTAAGTGGGTGAGAGTGTGAAATACTCAAAAAGGCTATCCTTCCTTAAAAGTTATGATTTAGTTTTTAGGAGATCAAAATTCCCAAGCTGGCTCCATAACATGTACAGTGTATGCTGTAATCCTTTACCATCATATATGACAAATAAATAGACTATAAAAAAAACCTCACATGGAGAGCTTGATAGCATACATGTACATGTGCTAAGATTCTTACCTACAGCATCTATGAGTTGTAAAAGCCAGCTTTTGGTGCATCTACTACCTTATAATTTCATTAGACTCATTCCAGGAACTAGTACACTATTATGATTTACATATTTAGCATCCTGCCAATGTTAGGGACATCAACTGGCAAAATACCAAAGTTGATAATACCAGGGGTCTGGCTTGAAGACTAATTACATCAAATTCAGTACAAAGTTACAAACAAGTAAATTCCTAGAAGGGACCCAGTTGGAATGTTCATATCCCTGTATACAACAAGTTTCCTATTAAAACACAGTATATACATGTATTCTCCTTTTGGTCATTTCCTTTTTCACATCTTGCATTGGTTTTATATGGGGTTGTCCCGTACGTCACACATTTGTCCCGTACGTCACATTTCTTAATTTGATTATGTAATCAACACAGAATTTTTGTAATTTTTGTTTAACCTATTTTTTGTTAGGTATTCATCTAAATTAGAACTTCCTAGAATATCTTTAAAAAAAAAAATTATTTTCATAATTAAAATTAAACAAATTATGATCAAATTGTGACGTACGGGACATCACACTTTGGAACCTACCTCATTTGCATAATTAATTAATTTTGAAAGTTTTTATATTTTTTTTCTATTTTCTAGCATGATGGTCTACAATTCCTGAGAAATTTAATTTTAAACAAATAATTCAAACAAGATACAAAAATAGAAATGTAATGTCCCGTACGTCACGCTAATTAATAAAAATCGAAGTTCGTGACCTTGGCACTCTTCGTATTTTCATTTTTTTTTCATTTTTTTTATCAGATTCATAAAATTCATAGTTTCAGCTTTAAAATGAGGTATAGTTTGTTAAATATATATAAAGATGAAATTTGACCCCCAGAGGGGACAATAGCTTGGACCTGCCCTAATATCGTCTCAGAATATTTTCTGTCGGAAATGGGGAAAATGCTATGGTCTACTTTTTCCAGCGACAAGATGTTCATAAGACCTTATGAAATGATCTTATAATGTGCCTACAGGTTCTATGCTTCAGTTGCATATTTGTTGTTTCAGCCCCGCAAATGCATTTGCATTGACATTGCATTCAAGGTATTGCATTTAAAAACTGTTGTTACCTTGATTAATTGGTGCTTTGTCAGATCAGCTTTAGACAAATACATTGTCAGATCAGCTTGAAACAAAAAACATTGTCAGATTAGCTTTAGGCAAGTGATTACAAAGGACAGACATTGTGGAAGAGGTATGCATAAATTTGAATACATATGTGAAATGTTCTATTAAATTAAAGTACCCAATTATTGTTATCCATGGTCAAACACCTACCATATTCAAAGTGTAAACTATGAGGTTAATAATTTAACAAGCTAGGGGTTGGATAGTGTCTCTGATTCTATCCAACATTATTGCACAGGATATTTGTCACAATGCCGGCATGAGTGCAGGCTTTCATAACAAAGTTGGCAAGACAGCTGTGATAAAATTTAGAAATCATGATTTTATGGAGAAGAAATCATATAATCATGTCTTTTGAAGATACAATTAAAATCATGATTTTAGATATGAATACACAATTATTAGTAAAAACAAATCAACCCTATTTGAAAGCTTTTCACAGAGCCATCTTTAAACAGGGTTTGGCCAATCGGTTACATTAGGTAGCAATTGGTACCAAGTTTGATCTTGGGGCTATTAAAGCCTGACACAACACCCTGCGCGATCTCTGTCTTGTTTAATGTGCATTTACATTATTGTGCATGAATTTTTGGACGCTATCAATTGTTTAAATTCAGAATATTTGTATGCATGTCACTGGCCATGTGTTTCAGTGCCCCTTGTTTTAGAAACGTACCAAGATAATCAATTTTTAGATGGATAATGGTTTCATTCTTGTAGAGAAACTCCAGTCAATTTGTTGGTATTTCCAAAATGAGTATGAAAGTGATAATTTAATCTTAAACAGTAGCTCACTCATTGCATAATAGTAAATAAGTAGACAGGCTTCGGGATATTGAATTATCATCAAATGTGTGGGTACTGATGCTGGGGGGGGGGGGGGAGGATGGGAAATATTCATGGTATCTTTGATAAATACATTACAAGTTTATATCCTTGACATGAATTGATACCTCATCAAATATATATGTAATTGCAAAGCATTATGAATTTGATGAAACAATAGTCTCCAGCTTCATTTTACTTCAATTATTCATATTTCTTCATTGGACATGATCTCATATCAAGATCACAAGAAGGCAACACTTTGAAAAAATGTAGTAGAAGATTGAGACTAGAGACTGAGAAATAATTTAAAAGAAGAAGAGATCCTAATCTTTTCTCTTCCCTGCCTCTTTCTTTTCCAACACCAGGTACGCTGGGCCGACATCGAGGAACGCCAAAACCAAGAACGTATGCGTGCAGTAGGTTTTGTCGTTGGGCAGACGGCCACTGACTGGGCCAAGATCACTGACGACAATTATGCAGACAAGGCTCTCAATCGCACCAAGTACATCTAACAGAAAACGATTGTAAAGTAAATTCTTCTATGCAGGTGAGAATAATAACTAAAATTAGAAATGCTTATAATTTTTTGTACAAGTTTCTGGTAAGATAACTTGTCTTTCTCTTTGATTTTAAATGATGATCTCAAATCTTTAAAGTGTTTCTAGTTACAGATTACTGCATATGATGAATTTAGGACATATTAAAAATGGCTGGTATATGCAAACATAATGCATCGATACACAGATCTATTGTTTACCTAAGTTAATCCATTCTCAAGGTTTTAACATAGGGTTTTAATGTGAATTTTAAATTCTAATCTCCTGGTTTTCGTATATGGATTTTGGAAACCTAGATGGGCCGGTATTCAATTCAATACTTAGACTAAGTAAGAAATTTACTAAGTAAATGGCTAAGCTAAGAAGTTTACTTATCTCGTATTCAAATCCCACTTTAGAATTTTACTTACTTTGGACAAAATCTAAGTAAAGTATTCACTGATAAGCATTGTGACATCACACGGTCAGTCAAAAGTAATCCGCAATTAAAGCGTTGCAATAAATGCGCGCTATTATAATTGTGCGCAGGTGAGGATACTGCATAATAAAACCATATGCCTGTCAATCAAGACCTCCAAATATTTGGCTTAAGTCTGGTAGGAAGCTGTCTTAAATTTACCGTAGGGTTAAATACTTAGCCAAAATTTTGAATTGAATACCCAGATTGGCTTAGTATTTTATCCAAGCAAAATACGAAGTAAAAAGCTTAGATTTTGTACTTAGGTATTGAATTGAAAACGGGCCCTGAAGCCTTATTCTAAGAACTGTCATATTTCATAATTATAGTGGAAACTATGTTATTTGTCATAGCATATCGAAGTTGCCAGTAAAGACATTTAGCATTGGTTGTTAGTGATTCCACAGATATCTCCCCTGAATTTCGGCATTCACAGGTTGAGGCAGGTTTGCTAATTTACCAATGGATTGCTCTAATTTCAATATGTTGTGACAATGAACATAGTTTCACTAACATCAAAGATAACATGGATTTATAATTGATGACAATTGCACAGATAGTTAGACTTCCAGCATATTATGTTTTAAGTGAAACAGGAAGATTGAACCTTTCCAAACGCATGTATGTTTTTTTCATGTAGATATAGATATTTAGAAAAGGGCAGTATTATTATGTTCAAGGGGAAGTCCTTCCTCATATCAGAAGTAGGATCAGAGAAAGTTTAAGCAATATCCAATGAAGGAAAAGATTTAAGTTCATGATCATTCACACAAAAACTAGCAGTACTCAAAATATATTATAGATAGCATATTATTATAAGGCCTCTAAAAAGAATAGACCCTCCTGAGCAATTAATTTTGTTTTAAATTGTAGTAATTTTATATGTTGGAACAGATGGGAAAGTAGTCCCGCACTACATCACATTGACATTACTGCTTCAGCCAATTTGAAGTGCTCATATTTGTAGTGATTACAACTTTCAAAAATTCATAACTTTCTTGATCATCAGTTTATTCTCTGATTTTTCTGCTTTCTTTTAGAGTAGTTGATTCCCCTTTAAATATGTATCCGGTGTACACAAATCTTTGTTGGAGAAAATTGGACAATTTTCTAGTACGTAGTGTTGTGCAAATCAGCTTGCAAGAGAAAACACAGAGTTGTCAATTAGTTTTTTGATTAATCACCACAAAATATTATTAGTACAAACTATATCAAGCATCTTCAGTAGACATGGGTGGTTTGGAAATGTCTGAAGCTTCAGTGTAAGGTATTTAAGTTATCAGTGCAAGTATCTAATACGTCCTCGTAGTGTATGTGTATATATTTGGATGATAAATTTACTTGAATATAAAGTCAGTAATCCGTATTGTATTCCTTTAAATTCCAATGCCCAGATTGTCTACTCATCAGAGCATCCCAGAAGGAGAGAGTTTCTGCAAAGGAGTTTCTGTAAATGGCTTAATAATTTGCCTCCATGCATGATTATAGAATTTCATTTTGAACATTAATAAAACCATCTTTGATCAGGCTTAACTGATTTAGATGATTACCATGTCTAATTAAGCAGCCTTGTACAGCATTCCAGAGCCCTTGACATCTAGATGACCTCTGAAACTGCCGGAGGCCACTCCTACTACTACTTCTACTACTGGGTACCAGCAAGATGTTCTCTTCCTTCAATTGGATATCCTCTATCAACACAACGGTTTGATTGATTTCAGCAGAAGAGGCTATAATAATAATGACCATTATTTTAATGACTTGTTCAATTAAGCAACACATTTGTTTGGATGCAATGATCACAGGTGTGTTGGTATTTTCTTACCCTCTACAAAGACTTGTTGTTTTGACCTACTCAGGATCAAAAGGTCCATTTAAGGCTTGTTCAGATATGCCATTGAAAACTATAAGATTTTGAACATTTGGTGGTAAGCATGTACTAAATAACAGAAAAATGAGGATGAAAATATAGCTGCTTGCTACAGTGTTACTATGTGTACTCACTTATCTGTGCATTATAAGATACAAAATGTGAAGTGTTGGACGCTTAAAAAATCCAGCAGGTTTCCCATGAAAAGTCCTGGAAAATACATTTTTTATGGAGAGCCATGGAAATTGATCATGGGTGACGGCCATGTGTGGCTATGGTCAGGCACATAGCCATGGAGGGGGGGGGGGGGGGGGGGGCACGTGCCCCCCCTAAAATTCCAAGATCGGTTGAACTTTTTTAGACCCCTTTTTTTTTACCTCGATCGATTACATGTATGTGCCCCCCAAACAACGAACGCTGGCTACGTGCCTGGCTATGGTTGCCTTCCAGTTTGAACTGACAATGGGCATGGTATATGTAAGCTGCTAGGATTTCTACAACACATACCAAAATGGTACTTATCCGTTCATGGAAAAGGCAAAAATGGGTGATAGAAAGTCATGGAATTGGTTCTCAATTTTCTGGGAAAACCTCAGCAGGGGTAAAGCCGTTGAAGTTTATCACATCATATTTGAACAAGCCTCTAGTGTCTCAGTAAACCGACTGATGTAAATATATTGTTGTGAGAACGAAAACACGAGATACAATAACACCGAAGACAGCAGTATTTCCAGTGTATTTTCTGGACATGTACGAGATTTAACATTACCAATTGCATGACCTGCTGTATACAATCAGTCATGTTTTTGGACAGCAACATAATTATAAAACTACAACCTTTAATGGAATATTACAAGTGTTCATGTCCATACCTCTGTATGTCTTTTTTCTTCTTCTTAAAGGATCAATCACTTCTGGATATCTCAGATTGATATGATATCCCGTTAAATAAGATTAATTAAGTTAGATAATTTTACCAACGAATATGTACCTATTCCTCGAATGGAGAGTATTGTAGTAGACCTCTTCACTATGAAATACAAATTTTGCTCTTGTAGCACACTCTTTCATCAGAAACCTTACTTTAGATTTTGAAGTACCAAGTGTAAATCATATTTAAGATATGGTACTTAGGCTTGGCTCTGAGTATACGTACACACTTGACTGACAGATGAAATGGCAAAATTAGAATCGTTTTAAAAAAAATCAATTAAATGTATTTATAAGTAATTTTGTGATAGTTCAATTGAAGGCCAACAATAATAATGAAATCTGCAAATAAAAAATTAAAAAGTTGTTTCAGGCCATGTAAATTATGTTTTTGTGCAACTTCTGTCTTTGTTACAACGAACCAAACAAAAGCCTTTCAATGACTTCATTAGATGAAATGTTAGAAGTTTAGACAAAGATTTGTTTGCAAGTGGAATCAAAAAGCCATAATGCCAAATTTTTGAGTAATTGTCTGAGTTGTAAATACATGTAATACGTTACCCTTCCTTCAAACGTTGGTCACTTGAAACTTTGTCATAAATTGTATTTTTAGTTATTTTAGTGTATGACATGTGTTCCGGCAGTTTTTCTAATACTAACAACTTTTCTAACTCAACCCCTGACCCCTGACCCTAACCCCAAACCTAACCTACACCTATTCATAATCCAAACCTTCACATAAAAGTCGGGAGCATGTGTCACCATAGGACTTTGTGAGCTCACAATCAGAGCTATTAGTAAGGTTCCTAAAAATCTGTTATACTTCTTGCTGTATCAAATTTCATTTTTAAAGGACAGTCATTGTGTTTTCAAGGTTGTAGTCATCTGAGGGAAGGATTTTAACATACAGAATTAGGTTTTGCATCTTAGATTATTCCTAGATTTTGAATCAATGTGATTGATATGATATCAGCACACAAAATTCAAGCTTTTGCTACTCTCTGTTTAATGAATGTGCTCATTATGTAATACTGAGACTAAGTTTTGATATGATCATTTTGTTGCAACAAAATGGAACAATTTCCCAGAGTTTGTCATGCCAGTTTTAGTTGAAAGAAGAAATTCTGTGTCATCTGTGTTGATGTTAATCACTACTGTGTATTTCTCTTGTTCTGACCATGAAATTGTACTTGATCAACATTAGCTTCATGATTTTAAGTGTCGCTAAAATTGTTGGATATTATCATTCAAAGTTAAGCATGTTATTACATTGTACATAAGCATTCAATTATGATTTTAAATTTGAGAGCTGATTTTCAGAGGCTCTGTGCTTTAAATATGCTGTTTGATTTCCTAAAGGACATTATGACACCGGAGTATAAAAACCATTTGGAGTTGCATGTATTAATGACTAAAGAAAGGAAATGCTAACGCTATTTGCATCATATTATGAAGAAGGAAAAGTAAAGGAGCAAATAATGAATTAATATGCATTATGTATTTTACTCAGTTTTTAGAATATTTAGTAACATCATTGACATTCATGGATTTTATTGTTCATATTTGTCCACTTTAAACATGCACATCTGTGAAGAAAAAAATACCAGTTTGATTTGTAGAGCACAAGTTGTATACATGTAATGAACATAATTTCTGTTATATTTGAAAGTTCTAATCACAATTACAAGATACGTAATATTATATTGCTATTGATGTCAAGTTGCATTGCTACAGATAATACTTTGTTAATCACATAGCTTATGTTCATTATAGAGAATATCTCAAAATGCGATTGCTATTTCATGAAAAAGTTCACAATTAATGAAATATATCATTTATCTTACTGCTAATTGTAACTTAATTCAATGCAAAGATTTCAAAAATACAATGCAATGAGTTAATAAATGAAAAGAAAGTAATCTCAGTCATTTCTCTGCCATCAAGAAGATTTTTATTTTTGGGAGGGGGGGGGGGGCAATACAGGGACCTTTTATATTTAATGATTTAAAGTGAAATCAGAGAAGAAATATCTCTTGTATATCATGATGGTTCAAGAAAGTTGAATTTGAACTACCATATCATTGGACAGGTCAAATATAGGAACTTTTGAGAAATTTTGATTGGGCGTATATTTACTCATTCTTCACAGGCCTACCAGTGGAAAATTAGTCAAATGTTTTTTTATCACTTAATTCACTAGTAGGTTTATTCACTTGTTTAAGAAATCCGTATTGGATTGTGATTTATTCTAATGCAGAAACTCACTGCAGATTTAGCTTTAATTGTTTCAAAAATCCAAGAACTTGTGTGATGAAAGGCTAAGTTGATATGTTTAACTCTGTAGTATGTCTTATTTTTGTATTGCTTGCATGTAAATGGCTTACCAGTCAGTGTGATGTTGTCAAGGAAATAAATCCTGAAGAGGAACAAAGAGTCTCCTGATGTGTGCTTTAATTACTCTATACTGTGCATAGATTACTTAGTGCCTAGTTCAGGGGAAAATTCAAAGTTTACCAACAAGATCATGATGGAAACACAAAGTAGGTAATGAAACTTCAGACTTGGCAATTTGTAAAGCCATTAAGCCAAATATCCTTGTAATTGGTTTTGATATGCAAATTTAATATCATTTGGTTGTAAAGAAAAGAAAGAAGACTACATTTGTCTGTAAAGGTATATGTTACTTTAAACAGCTTATTGGATTACTTTTTGTAATAATTATGGTAATGGACTCCAATTTTCTGCTGTATGATGATATTCACGAATACATTTTTTGAGGGAGAAGATCATAGGGATTGTTATAGCATCAATTCTTGCATAAAGTCTATTGTTTGTAAGAGTAGTCCATGAAATATCCGTCCGATATTAGGGATGTTTCCTTCATCTGATATAAAGTAATTTCTTCTTTTTTATTTTTTGTATTCAGCTCTAAACAAATTAATGATATATCATGTTAGGATGGTAATAGTGTATTTATCATCTTAGTACTGTATGGAACTGGATCCAGAGTGATCAATTTTCTTTGAAATTTGATAGGTTATATTCTATCTTTAGGGTTGATGCTTCTTCATACAGACGGGGTTCAAAGCCAAACCCCTCCCTCTCCAACTTTCGCTTATAGAATTGTTGTATATCGCTCCTCTTCATCTCTTTTACTCCAAATTCTCTCTCATTAAAGGAGGTAGAGAAATATAATTGCGATGAAGGCACGTTTGTGACAATAAAACATTATATTATGTGTATTTGGTATTATAATATAATAGTTTATGCAATTAACTTGAGATAATTTATTGTACACTTTTGCGCTGTTCCGTTGAATCCTGTAAAAACAGGAATTCCAGACGGGTATAGTATTTGTTTTTCATGTTCTTATTTTAATTTTGTTTTATGGCAGCTGATAAATCATGTAAGTAATAGTAAGCAGGATATTATTTGATTGAGGTACCAGTGCATTTTACAATTTACCAGTTCATCAAATATAGCACTGAAAGAGTGAAAGGAGATATCCAAATGAGGCCAATTTACTAGAAAAACAGTCGCACTTTCGATAAACGTAACACGATACTCAGAAGTGCAGACTCAAGTGTGTTATGCTGTAGAATTAGGGGCTAGGAAGTCGGTTACCCTAATTGCTATGAAATTTTAGAACACAACGTGGCTGTGTTGTTAACTTATTGCTTCTATATTTTTTTGGATTGATGAAGAAAAAAAGGTAAAAACACCATGAAAAGAATGGGGCTATACTGTATTAGTTGCACTCCTTTACACAAAAATATATATTTGTATTGAAATCTCGTTTACAGTCAGATTGTAACTTCACGCGGCGCGCCCTGACAGCGTCATAAAACCTCATAATTCAATATCGCACGACCCGCAGGCGATGGCTGGAGAGAGAGACACAAATATTTAAAGAATCAATTATAGTTGACTTGATGATCTCTTGCCGCCCTGGGGCAAGAACTCGCCACGCTGATTGGTCTGATTTTGGGTTACAAACTCCACGCCAACTTGAATTTGCCTGCGTCTTGTCGGCGCATGTCGTCGCCTGCGCGTCCTGAATAGCAGTTTGTCGAGTTCGATTTATTCAACACTTACAGAAATCATTTCATAGCTTTTAAATTGGGGAGATGACGAGGGTGTGATAATTGATCCCTCAGATCATAATTGTGTCCATTCCCACACGGTCCACAGTCTCCAACAGTGCTCTATAGGAGACGTTCTTGAAGAGAGAAACGATGATATATTTAGATCGCTATTTAGAAGCCGTGACCTTCACGTTGGGGTACTTGTATTTATAGTGGAGTCTTGTTCACGTGTCAAGGCAATAAAGCCGTAATAAGTCGAGCTTTTCATGTGTCTGAAGGAGATGGTCTATATCGAATTTGATAGAGGTACGAGGGATGAAGATCAGGTGATGGGGGAGGGGCGGCACCGTACGTAGATGTCGAAATCATCTCGAATATCTAAACGTAACTGAAATGTAGGACTTAACTTTTTACAATTTAAATCATGCAATTAAAAAAGGGAATAAATGAGCGATTGCGTTACTACAAAGAGGCTTCGATTTATAAACTAATATTACTCGCCTTTGCCAACAAATTAAGAGAAAGAAGTTTTGAAAATGAATTTCATTTGATGTATTCACTTTATAGATTTAGAATAGGTACGCCATTGAGATATGAGTAGGTTTGATAATCGGTGATGCACTCAATTGAAGAATATGCCTATAACCAGCAAAGTCAGTTCATCTAGTTCTTCGAGATTTTTATAATTGGGGGGGGGGGGGGCAGACAAACGAAAAAAATTATTTTCAGAGATGTCTTGAACCCGTAGCTATGACCGTGTACCAATTAAATATTCATGCAGGATGCGTACTGTTGGAAAGGGGAAATAAAGGGATATTATCCCGGTCATTTGTATTTAAGTGATTAGAATCTCGATTGTAATTCTAAAAACGAAAGAGACACGAGGAGGAAAAATCTGGAAAGAAAAAGGGATGCTCTTTTATTCTCTTCACACGCCCGCACCCTTTTGTGTGTTTTTCATTAAAGGTACTATGTCCCATTTGCAGGCCAAACAAATAAAAAGGTTAAATTCCAACGGCATTTAACAGATAATACTAATTTACAACTTCCCTAAAAAAAGGAGGGGGGGGGAGGCTTGAAAATGTCTTTAAGTGGGAAAATAACGACTAGTAGTTGACGAATCGACTTAAGTGCTACCAAGTCAGTAAGTAATAGTCTAATTTTCAGACCATTGTACCGAATGGTCGTACGTTTTGTGCTGCGCAAAGATTCAATCAGTTTAATTTTGGCCATTACAAGAAGTGGGTTATTGATGTAGACAAATGCTCATGTACCCTTACAGCTCATGTTATGTACGTTATTACCAAAGAAGAAACAAAAGCCAGTCAGATAGGATAGACATGACATATTCATAATTCCTGCAAAGTTCTACAGAATTTGATGTTGGCTGCAAAAGGGACGGTTTTTCCACATATTACCGCGTCATAATAATATGTGAACAAGTCTCTCTATTCCTTTGTCTCCCATTTTGTCCCCTATCGTTTCCATCGCCTCCACGTACATGTACCGCCCTCCAGCCCCCCCCCCCCCCACCCCCACCCCCACCTCCTTCTATCTTCATCTCTCTTCATATTTCGTACCTTCTCTTTATCCAAACCGATCGCTTGATTGTGTACACATTTTGAGATTATTATAACAGATGATACATTTACAATTTCATTATACCAGTATCATTACACTTTACTTGTTTGCTGGTCCTGATGAAACTATACGATCAAATTACCATTATATTTTCCCCGTCATCAAGGACTTAAGTGAAATTGAATATTCTTATGGGCTTGTCGATCAGACGTGAATCGGATGCAGTGGGCACTCTTTAAGAGTTCATTAATGAAACATAAAATTTCCTTTGATGCTAAATAAATTGTTTCTGAGAACAATTACATGTACCTCAAAATTATTATCATCCATAAAATCAATGTGTATCGGCGGCCTATTAAATTGATTACTAACTTGTGTGACTATGGCTATCAATTTCACTTAACGGACGTTGCTACTCCGTCATGAATGGGAATGCCTGATCTACTTTGCCACAAGTCAAGTACCCCCCCCCCCAAAAAAAAAAAATAATAATAATAATAATAATAATAATACAAAAAAATACAAAAAAATACAAATACAAAATACAAAATACAAAATAAATTGTAATAATGAAAAAAAGAAAAACATATTAAATGTCATTAAAATAATTATAAAAAAGAAGATAACCAAGCTTGAATATAAATGAAGTTATCGATTTTATGAATTTGCCGAAAGCAATTTCAACGGCGTGTCCGTTTGTGTGTTAGGGCGGGGGGTCATTATGTCCGCGTGTATTATTTAATCCGCCTGCACATTGGACAAAACATACAGGTATAATAATTGTTTATCTATATGCCGTCCATGAAAGATGGCATTATAAAATTTTAAAAAAACTATATCATTAATGTTTATTATTATCGCGTTGTTTTGCAATATTCTACAAGGTCAGGTAGCCTTTATTGGTGTATTTTTGCACATACAACATAAATCCATTAGTGATATGCATTGTAGGAATTAAATCTATATGTGGAGAAGTCGTTTCTAATTTCTCCCATATTTCCTCATTGATAAAGTCATGTAACCTGTACTTCTCAACTTTTTAAAAATATAATTACCCCCAAACATTTCTCTTTTTCTTCTAAATAAATCAGAATCGCTAGGCTGAAAACCCCCAAACACATCCTACTGTCTCATCTCGTGCATTTTCATCTCTTTGCCAATACATGTAGCTGAATATTTTCTGCTCAACATTAATGAAGCGAGGTTGATCACACACACACACGCACTATAAAACAATAATTTATGTACATGTATTCATATAGGTGACTCGTTGCATAAAGATGGAAGCTCCGAACAACTTATTTTCATGTCGTATTTGTATATGCCTACTTCCAAATATGAAACGAGATGCACCTACGGTTCATGAAGAGGAAGGATAGTGAATCGAATTTGTTTTATATCATGGATGTCTACGTCTGTATAATATGAACCAGAACTGTTCCCGAAACTATCTCATTTGTCACGCGTTTAGCGCGTAAATTTTGTTATTTATTGGAATAGGTCAAATAGATGAAGGTAGTTTCCTGCTCTTCAAATCATAAACATTCGTAAACATTACCCCGCCGCCGGAGGTTTAATATTGCCTGTAATACCCCCGGGAGGTTGACATGAATGTATCACATCTCAGATGATTCTTTATTGACCATTTAAAGCCCATATACATTTCTTGTAAATCCCTAAAAATCAACACATCGGATTTCTTTGATATGATTTTGTTATCTTTACAACATGGCACCTGGTTGCTTTAAACCGTTACAATACATGTTAGTTATCCCTTTATCATCCTAATACGTTTGTTCTATTTAATTTGTTGTTTGTATATTCTGGCAGTAATTTATTTCAAATAAATGAAATGGGCTTTAAAAAAAAAAGATGAACAGGGTCTCTAGATCCTGCGCCACTGTCTCTAGCTCCTTACTGTTGAAGACATGTCAGTCACGTGCTCACGTATGGATTTTCTCATATCAAAAGACCCCACACACTTTCACTTACAACGAAACATAAACATCCCAGAGATTGAAAATGTGAACTGAAATAGTTTTTATTAGATGGATATCCAATGTCTCAAATCATTTTACTTCTCGCTGTGTGTGAAATAAAATAGAGCACAATGAAGTTCATAGATCATTATTATTAGTTCCAGGAAATTATAAATCATTCTATCAGAAGTAAAAATCAGATAATGGTCTGGTAATGGTCCCATTTTCAGGTTAAATTTAATTAAATTTTTAATTTGCCAGCACCCTCTCTAATTTCATGTCGTTTTATATTGGCCCTGAAGGAATTTCTTTCTTTTCCAGAAGATTGCAATTTGTTATTAGAATTTTACGTGCGAAAGAAAAACAAAACTAGACAAAAAAATAGAATATGACAAAATTGTCCACGAGACTCTTATAATACCTGTATAGGACGTATGCCCGTATTATTTATCGATTTGTTGTAATAGAGAAAAAAAAACATTTGCTTAAAATAATCATGCCCGTACACGGTAGCATTGGTAGAAATGTTGTCGACGTAGTACTGAAACCTTACATAATATGAACACATAAAGCAGTATAGGTCCATTGGTGCCCCTATTGTTTATATAATCACCCATTATTTTTTCTGATCCGTTCCCCGGAAAAAAAAGAGGAAGAAAGAAAGAAATATATATGGGTTGTTACAGCTCCCATGTCCATGGTAGTGGTAGAAGTAATAGTAGTAGTAGTAGTAGTAGTAGTATATTGAGGGGGGGGGGGGGGAATGGCCAAGCACGAGGTTGATGATGTATCCGACTAACTCTGGGCATTTCTTTATCAAACTTGAATATTACATAATGATTCTCCAGTTAGGGTCGAAATGCACTGCATAGAATAATTACTGCAAAATTAGCAAAATATTTACCAAGTTGGGTAAGAAAATGCCTGAAGTAGGGTGGATATATAGTTCCCCACATGGCACATAATTAGTATTACCCAGTCTTTTAAAGATTGATAGTATTTAGTAGTAGTGGTGGAAGACTGGAAGTGTTAGTAGTAGTAGTAGTAGTAGTAGTAGCAGAAGTAGTAAGAGTAACAATAGTACTAGTTCAAAGTGATGGTGAATGTAAGAACAGACGGTTTATTGTGCATGATTCAATTAAGGCCTAATCTGCCTCAAGGTTCAAAGAGCTGAAAAGGATTTAATCGGCAAAACTCAGTCCAATGTAGAAAAAGTATTGGATACAAAAAACAAACAAAAATAGGAAATACCAGTTTGAATGAAACGTAATCGACTAGGGTACATTCTCACGGGTACATGATGTATTTAATTTACTTCTATAACTTACCTATAGCATGCCTTACATACAGTTCAGAGGCTCAACTCTGAAATCAACACCCACCATGTACATGAGGTAGATTTATTTTGGACTAGGACACCGATGTGAAGGAATATTTATTTTTAAAGACCATTTGGCTCTTTAACCTAATGCTTCGTGTCATAGCATTTGGAGGAAATTATGACTTTGTTTGAATGTTGAAGAGGTATTATTTTGATTCAACCAAAGACTGACGTTTTCTTTCGTATTTCCATGTATTTACATAAACATGCCTCGCATTGTAAGCTTATAAACAAAAAATGATATTTTAAGCAATGATATCGTGGATACCTTGGTCGTGTGTTCTTTTTGTTCCATTGAACATGTGGATAGTTTGTAGGCAATAAATTATTATGAGCGGTAGGTTGAAAGGCTAATTCCCTATTATGTCATTCGAGATGACGTGTACGCGATGTATTATATGCAGAAATATTCAAAATTAAAGGTTTATGTACAAACAGATGAGTGCATGCAAGAGCATTGTCAAATAGGATATTAAAAATCCACATGGTGCAGTTGCTGTTGATTGGTGTATTTGACATTCAGGGGACGTTGGTGATTGTTTGCGTTCCTCTGGTTGACCTGACGATGACTGTGCGAAAGACGTACAAGAATAACCGTCGTTGGTTCGAGAAGTTGTTGAAGTTTTTAACGAATTTGAAGTGATAGTTGCCGCAAATAACTTTATATTTGTGACTCGGGGAAATAGGAAGTTCTAACGAACATAATATGATCGCAACTACTAAGGCAATTGTAATATTCTTGTCAATCACCTTTAGAAATGGACGAACATTACAATAACATATTACGTAATCCGAGTATGATTTACTACAAAATATACAATATGGCATTGGAGTTGCCCTTGAGTTGATTTTTCGAAAGCAGTTGCGATCGTCTTTGAGAGACATGAATTCATTTACGAACACCCTCATTGGTCATACCTTCTTATTACAGTTCGTGGTGAAAATGTTATTAAAAATATGCCAAAGTCTGGTCCATTTTATATGTTTGGTGCAAATGTCATTGATATGCACAAATTTGACAGGACTGAACCGATGTTTGCCTTTCTGTTTTTCATTGTTGAATGTCTTCATCACTGCTATTGCAATCAGCAAAGCTGCTATCTCCGAACTCCACCTTTCTCGATCGCATTTGATCCTCGGTCTCGATGTCATTGTTGTTCGAATCATCACTTTCTGGATTTATGTGGTGAACCATTTCTAGTGGTTGCGTTTGTATGTCTTCTGTGTGCCCTTCTGGTATGTCGTGTGGCCGATTGAATTGCTGAGTGTGACGCCACTTCATACGGCGATTTTGGAACCATACTTTCACCTGAAAAAAAAGAAAATGTATACAATTAGGGTATATTTAATGTAGATCCTAGAAAGCTGTATTATAAGATGTAATAACATTCACAACTTCTTTATTGTAGCACATCCTGTATATGAAAATAGTTAGTATATAGCCTATACAGTTGAGTGTAATTATTGTAAATGATTTGGAGTTGGAAATCAATCGTGGAAATATTGCTTACCTGTGCATCTGAGAGGCCCAATGCAGACGCAAGTTGCCTTCTCTCTGGTTTATTGACGTACTTCTGGATCTCAAAGCGCTTCTCCAAGCCCTTCCTCTGCAGGCTTGTGAAGACTGCCCTAGACCAAGACCTCTTGCGCTTGTGGTTCCCTGATATACTCCCCACTATCCCACCGCTGCCACCAATATTGGATTTGACGTCCTGCCCGTTGTCCTGCACTAAGGTCGATCGCATTGACGAGGCTGATGCAGCCTGGTGGAAGGACCGTGGAAGGGTGGGGTGCGAAGGTGGTAAAGTAGGTTGGAGTTGGAAGCAATGCTGAATAGTGGGGTCAGAGGTTCGGGTCCACGGGTAGGGACTGTGTCGTGATGGGAAGTTGTCTGTTGTCAAAAGAAGGGAAGAAGAAAAAACACAAGACATTAACTGATGTGGGTTCTATCAGATATGTTTATTAAAAAATTAAACTATATCATATTCAAGCCGAAAACATAAATCATAATCTTTTTTTCTTCTTCACTTTTTGAGGAATTTCACCTGTTTGGTAAAACGGGCTTCACTAACACCAATACCTGGAACACCTTTTGAGTAAGAATGCATACGGTACTTCTAAAGTTCAATGAAACTGCACATAATGGCGGGTAATTAGGCTATTAATCAATTTAAAAGGAAAACAATATATGCGTGTTTAGAAACCAAAAGAATTAAGTGCGGAAATGTGGTAGCTCTTAACGGACCTATGAAAGTTTTTATGTTTCAATTTTCATAAGAAGAGATATTAATTGCCCTTTTGAATGATTATGTCTAAATAAAGAATTCAATATTTTTGATATAATAATTTATGGCAATATGAGGAAAAATGTATAATCTAACTATTGCTTTGTTATTCAGGAAATAATGCATTTTTCTTTCCCGTTCACATGTTTTGATTTTTACCGTATTCACTTTCGGTTTAAGAAGCTACCTTCATAAATCACATGCGAAACCATCTCTCTCTCTCTCTCTCTCACCCCACCCGCCCATTTTCTTTGAAAAAGTAACAAGGTATCGCCAAAAAATTGAATAAACGGCTGTTGTAGATAATTAACTGCATGGTATTAGTCATGTTATAGATATGATATTCTAAATTAAGCTTCAAAATAAAATTCCTCTCGTGATGTACTAGTAGGTGTTTAAATTTTATTGTGCAAAGTAATCAATGGTAATAGTTTAATGTAATAAATTTGATTCCAAGTATTATCTGCAGGTATATGCTTATTTAGTATCTCCATTTGAGTAGCTGTCCTTTCATCGCCTCCTTAATTAGCTGATGGTTAAGGATTACTGACTGATTAATTGATTGATAAATTCGTTGATTTATTATTGTGTTAATATCATGACTGATTGATGATTGTTTTGATTCCTGCCCATCTCGATCAACGCTAGGGTTCCTTCGGCTCTCTCGCTGACAGTTATGCAGTCGGCTAAAGCCTATTAAACCATCGGTAAACGTCATATCACAAACAGAGATCAGCCACGATGTCTCGCTATCTCAATGACACTCTATTCGGCTTCTTGGTCCCGACTCTCAAGACGTTGAAATAGACACCGCTCGGGTCATGTAATGGGTTGTCATTTGAAACATAAAGACGCGTGAAATCTATCAGTACGAGCGGCCCATAGTCCGCTCCCCTACCCCGCTGACTGGAGCCTCTTCCCGTCCCGATGGGAGTATCATACTCGCATGTTTAGACCGGCCCGTCTAATTAAACGTCTCGAAGTATTTAAACAATCAGCCTATAACAGAAACAATACATCAGTGTCAGACAAAATAAATTCCGAACTACTGATCTTGATTTCTATATCAGTCGTCTTGCAAAGCGATTAGAATTATATTGCGATCGGAAATTGCTTCAAAGAAGAAATTCCGACGCTGTCATTTTATCAAATATCTGTAATCGTTATCTCTATATTAAACTAAAATAATTTTGGCTCTCTAGAATTATATCATTTAGTTCTTCATGGGACTTACACCATTTAGGCCTATATTTTCGTTCTGGAGGGTGTTTTTTCTTATCAGGCTCGTGTCACAATATTAGGTGTCTCATTGTTGAAGGAATAAGACAAGGTTCTTATTATAAGGAGGAAGTTTTCTTGTTATCTAATTGTCTTTTCTAATCGCTAAAAGGATTTTTTTCACGGAAAATATGAATAAGTAGGTTCTTGGACAAAGACAATTTTAGGCGTCTCAGTATTGTGCTTTGTCGACACTTGATGCCGATTTTGTAAAAAGTATATCCTGCAAAACTAGTAATTAAGATGATCAATTAAAGATATTAATGAATCTGTATCTTATTACATTTTGTAATATACGTGTATTCGCTGCTCCCAAAGTATTGTATCTGAATTCCATAGAGACTGGACAATGCTAAACAAAAATTGTAATGTAAATGATACGCCTTGATAAGGAAATGTCGCGTTACTGTGTAGACATGATTGAAGCCTCGGGTCAAAAACATCTACATACCATGCATCTCATGTGGCATAACCCCTCCCCCTCATATTGATCTAAATATTGGCTATGCGACCTTTTGATATTGATCATTTTAGACCCCCTTCCTCATGATAACATAGCCCCCAATCTTCCCCGGCATCTATCCTCCTGTACGCACGGTGTACTGCGGCCGGTGTGATATTGGCCTCTGTTTATTTTTGTTCGCTATTGAGTTCAGTAATCAAGATGGGCTGGCTCCTGTAGTCCGAGCTGGACATCGACTACCATGCCCAATAAAAGTCATACCGTCTGACCAAGAGAGGGGGCCAGGTTCAGGATCGCTTGATTGAAAAAGAAAAAAATACGGTCGCAGCTACTTTCGACAAATCAACCTAAGGCATTTTAATGGATTTGTACGTCACCTTTTATGACATACTTCGTAATCCAAACATGATTTCTATGGGACATACAATAATCGGGTAGTTGCACTGCACTCGAGTTGATTTTATGAAAGTAAAATTGCGATCGTGCTTAATTAAAAAAATTACTTTAATATCACCATTTGTAGACGAGACGGTTATGGGCACCATCCAAACACCATGGACCTACTAACACCCTCCCCCCACCTCCCCCCCCGAAAAAAAAGATAATCACATAACGGCGTTCTTATCAATTGTTTCCGAAAACTGTTCAGAATTCGATAAAAGTCAAAGCGAATCGAAATTTGCCTTTTAAAAGGAATTCTTAGAATATCGATTCATTGAAATGAAGTGAAGTGCCAAAGAAATCGCATCTTAAAAGAAACACACAGTGAGACTTTTCTCTCAAATAATTGAATATGAAAATAGAAAATTAGTTTTCTACATTTTGAATGAATAATTAAACTGGGAATAAACATTGGAAGAAAATTTGAAAAACGTCGGAAGTAGCCTATGTCATTGCGGCATTGTCCCATTATGAATTGACATGAGGAAGTAAATTTAGGAACTCTATTGATCCATTTATTGCAACTTTCTGATCAAACGCCGGATTTCGAAGCGTTTGTCGAACTGCATGCATAATATCCACAGTTCATTTCTCCCGGCAACCACAATTGCGTAACACCCGACACCGAACGTCATACAAACCATATTGCCTAAAATAAACTTGACATTCTGTTCATATAATCTGCCAACAACAATAACAACACTTTTAACCCATTAACCCATAACAAGGAACGTGAGACCAATTCAGCCCGTCTAACCACCCAATAATGACAAGACTAACACCCTATATACACCGAATTCGGTATCATCTATATAATTATTCCGTTTCGTCAGCCTATCACATCTATGTATTCCGTTTCATCACAAAACAAAACACCCTACACCAAACTTGATTGCATCTATTTTCCGTTTTGTCAGCAAACAAAGGCAATGCTATAACACCAACACCAAACTTTATAACACTCCAAAACCCGTTTCACCAGCTTCAATGAACACCCTAAACACCAAAATTGATTGCATCTCTTTTCCGTTTCGTCAGCTTGAACACCCTAAACACCAAACTTGATAGCACCCTCCATCCCTTGCCATGCCACCGCGCGTATCTTGGAATGTCTGTATGTCATCAGGTAATGGCCATTAGGAGCCGACCGAGGGTGACGGATACAGTAACTTAGATATAGCGATAAATGGGTGATGATGACTGTTAGAGGACGAACAGAGCAAGCAAGTTCAAATTTATAGGATTTATACTTCAATATCGTTCCGTAACATTTCCTTTGTTTATCCGGCTCTCCGACTTTTATCATGAATGATGGTCGGGATGAGGAACAAAGGATTAACTCTATTTTTGCGGTATTATCTGACTGAACAAAATGATTAGAATTTCAGCTTTTAAGCTTTCTTTTTAAATTGTGAATATCTTAACATGGTTGCCGAGAACTGCAATTTTGATATTATCTATTCTTTGTTTGATGCTTATCAGAGAGGAAGGGGTGATGATAAGTGCATGGTAATTGCACGAAACAAAATATCATTCCAAAATAGAGGTTGTTGTGGTTCTTTGTTCTTGCGTGTAAAGTTGGGAGCTAGCTATCATGATTGTAGTGGATTTAAATACAGGCATGAGGAACGTACAGATCAAGGTACGATCTATGACACAGTTCGAAATAAGTAAATGCAATAGTCAATTTTATGGGAAGGCAGTTTCTTTCCCGTTTCTTCTGATTTACTCATAAGATTTGTACGATATGTCTATCCCCCAACGTTTTCATGAAAATGATGCTATTCTAATAATTCCATGTAGCTATGCTGCCTTTACTGAAATGTCGGATACTACGTGTATGCCCTCACGGATTATCGAACTGTTACCCATGTTACCAATTCTCGAGAAATAAAGAACTTTTTAGTCACAAGCTTTTTAGAAAGAGGAAACTCGACATAGAGATCCCCAGCATTGTACGTGGGTATGTTCGAATGTTGTCGGTCAAATGTCATCGTCATCCGAATTTATTGTGCTGCCGTGATTATGGTATAAATGACATCTTGATTTCAAAGTCAACATTCGAGTCACGTTTTGTCATGTTCCGACAGTAAACGAGGCAATAATGCCGAACGAGAGTAAGTGAGACGCATGTATTCACTGACAACGATGAGCGGATTCGGGAATTTTCGAGTTTGGGGGGGGGGGAGGAGGGGGGGGGGTAATGTTTGAAAACTCCCAAGTCTATATAGGGGAGTATTTTCTCCTGCATGATTTTCTTTCTCCAATATGATGTGATGATACTGCAATGCGTCATATTCGCTGTCAACGGTTCATGAACACTCATCTCCGGGGGGGGGGGGGGTGATGGGAGTTGACAAAAACTTCTTCGAGATGTATAGTTTAGCGATATGAGTGTTTTAGCCAGTCTCCCCTTCTGGTGTTTTACCAGCGGCGGGCATAATACCTTTAATACTTTGATGGTATGTGCCAAGGTGAGAAGAGAAGAAATCGAGCCGTTGATAAGGTGAAAGAAGAGAAACGGGAGACTTGGCGGAGCGTGTGCCTGTCCACGACCACCAAAATGAACGAGATTCCGAGCATAATTCTCATCATCCGTTCGACGATTAGAATCTTTCACAATAATTATTTATTGGTGTCGTGCTTTTGCCTTGCGGAGATACCGGCCTAACGATCGCGTCACATTTGAGTATAGGGCCTATAAAGGCATCAATGATTTCGAAATAATAGTTTCTTAACTTTTTAAAGTTTTTACTAACAAACATGTAATTATCTAAAGCCCACCGCACAATATAGAACCTGACTACGATTCGATTTTAGTGACGTAATGCAGTAGTATGATTGTCTACGATTTGATGCCGATTCGGCTTTTATTCTGACTAGAAGGCTTAAATGCTTGAATAGAGGAGAAAATTATACCCTCTATTTTTTCGGTATCGTCACCATCACCTTGTAAAGTTGTTGTCGTTACCAACATCTTATTGGTTTAGAAATTTGGTCAAGAATAATTATCATGATGAAAAAATATGTCAAGTTAAATGAAGCAGCATCCAAATTCCTTTCAACCTATATCCAACAGCGAATCTAATGCCAGAGTAATGTAATATCTCTCTCGGCGTTAGGCCTCTGACATTGTTTCAAGTACAATCATTGTCTTCCCTTTATACTTGATCTCGTCAACCGAATTTCGCAATGAAAAGATGTCCGTAATAGTTCAATCTGCGACACCTCTCCTGATGAAAAGTGACAGTATTTGCCACATAGCAAAGAAGTCGCGTTCCTTTCCAACCATGCACGTGGTATGCCCTTGTATGACGACTGTGTATCATCCCTGGTCATGTGACGCATATTTAAATCGAATCACTGACAGTGAAATGGAGAGCGATGTCCATTGATGAGAAACACACTTCCATCTTTTTAAAAAGAATGGATGCACACTATACTAGTATAGGGGTATACAAGAGTGCAAGCAAATATCTTGCACATTTCTTTGTAAATTTGAGACTAAGATATACATATATTATTTTCTTTGTTCAAATTACATAAACATGTGTTTTGAAAGTATCCGAGGCGTAAAGTTACGTAATATGCATTTATGCGGGTCGACCTAATGAAACATTATATTCAACTTTAAAAAAAAAATTAATAGCCCACATTGCCACGTCACTGCTGTATATTAGATAGTCTGAGAGTTTGCAATGATTTTGTTGAACGACATGCCCTTCCTATATAATTATAATTATGAATGATAAATATGATAAAAGACCAAATCAACTTTACATCATTTTCCGTGGAAGCATTTTCCATTCAGTATATCGCTATCGGCACATTGGAAATGACGAGAGAACGGTCGGAGATGTAATAAATATTTTGTTTGTCACGGAGGGGTGAATTTGATAGGGTCATTATTAGTTAATGAGTATTTAAAGAGAATAATATGATACGTATTTGCGGGTAGTCTATATAGGTTTGCTTTCAAATGAATTGTATCACCAATTATTTCTAGCCATCAATTCCCCAGTCAGACCAAACGAGACCGACACTAAAAAGAAAATAAATTGCATTAAGCCCCAAATTGTCAAGAATCTGTCGGTTTGGAGTCCGTTTTTGGTCGACTATGTGATATTACTGAGATAGTTGACGTGCTTTTAGGAAGCATCATCGTTTTATTTTGATCTCAGAGTATTAAACTTAAAAAATGATTAGGTTTACTAACCGTGGTACTCTGGACAATGATCCCTGGCAACCCAGCCAACCCTCCCGGCCTCGGCAAAACCAGGCAGACACTCCCATCTGCTTCCAGGGTGTCCAGGTGGGCGTGGCGAGGTGTTACTCCACGACGATCTCGTGCTCGGGTAGGCCGCTGCTGCATGCTTTCTACCGGCTGATCTCGCCGTTGCATGGCCGTACAGTTCGCTGCTAGCTTCGGGTGGGACTGTTAGTTCACCGTTCCATCGGCCTAAGATGCGATGTTTGTAATCTGTTGTGATAAAATGATTAAATAAAAAACTTAATATTCTGTTGAAAGAGTTCGTGGATTATCATATTTCCTTCCTCCTAAACCCAAGCCTAAGATGCGATGTTTGTAATCTATGGTGATAAAAATAAAATAATAAAATAAAAATCAATATTGTTTGGAAAGTGTTCGTGGATTATCATGTTTACTTTCACCTAAACCGCTATTGATCCAGTCATTTTCATCAAAGCGTGAATACAGAGATTTTGATTTCATAGGACCTATCCTCTATAATAATGCTATATTTGAATTTTTAATAATATATTATAACATAATTTACCACTGTTAACACGCAATGTACATATAATTTTGAGAGTAAGAGCCTTGAATAAAGCAAATTCTTTGAACTATATACTCTCAGAATCACAAGAATCTCTTTCATGATTACAGGTAATACTTTTTTCATTCATACATTGATATCCGGTTGTATTTTCAATGATTATTGTACAAAGACATAAGTATCACAAAATGACTGAACAAAAAGCAAATGTATATCCATATACTTCCTTGTTTAGTATCTTTCTGCATTCTAAGTTGTGAAAAAATTATCTGATTTTGGGTATTTTATGCAGTGCATCATTAAAAGCCTTTTAATATTTGGTTTGCTTTGATTGTGTTTTGTTGTCGTTCGATTTTATTTTATTTTGTTTTAGTTTTGTTTTTGTTTTCGTAGTAACCTTAATCGGTTAATATGAGAAATACGAATAAAAACAAATTAGGAAGAAAAAATGTGATCTTATTTCTTGCAAATGACAAACAATTCGAATGAACTTCCAGGGAGGTGTTTCACAAAGATCCTAAGTCAAACTTATCTCTAAGTTGGACTTAAAAGTTATGGAAAGCCATTAGCATCCTTGAAAATATTTTGTAAAAGTTATTTTAAAAGGCATAAGATGTTGATTCAAATCATTCGTATTTTCTATCATCATGGGAGATTTCATGTTCTTGATGTGGAATTTATGGAAAGTCTTTTTCGCTTTTGAATATATTTTATTTCAAGGCTACAAATGGCTCTCCATAACTTTTAAGTTCAACTTAGAGTTAAGTTCGACTTAGAATCTTTGTGAAACACCCCCCTGGAATATAAAGCTTGGGTCATTAGAAGAAAAAATTAACAAATATAGAGTGCAATAAAAACTGATTGAAACGATTATCATTTTCGATGTGAAAAAATATCCATCCTTTATCGTGTAATACTGTGTCATTCTTAGTGCTTCCCACCCTCTCTATTCGTGATTTGATATCACATCATCAGATACGGTATCATTTTCCTAGTATCAGCCATTGTCACTACGATAATAAAAGCTTTTTGGCACGCATTCTGTCAAGAAAATCCTCAAAAACTGGTAATGCACGCGTCCAAATATTGTACAGCTATATTTTGCGGGTATATTAAGTGGCGCCCAAAATGGATTTATTGTAAAAGGTGTTTACTCATATTACGTTGATAACCTTGTGAAGTTGTGAGTTTTATGGTGACGCCGATTCCCCGAATACTCAAAGAATTAAAGGATGTATTAATCGGTGGGGGCAGTGATACTATACTACGTATATACTACGTAGCCTTTCTGTCGCCATATTTTGTTACCTAATCCCTCACTTATTGGTTTTCTCTCTTTTCTTTTTGTCTATCTTTCTTTCACTGTTTATTAGGGTAGAGGGGTAATGTTTTTATTGATCGTAGTAATGATATGCATTAAAGTGAATCGGTAATATTGTTGAAGGTTGATGAAAAAATTGCGTGATTTTTGTATGAAATGTTACCTGAAAAAATTCTCATACCATTAAGATATTTATGGTTTTCTTTAAATGCGTCACTGTGCAACACCTCGCAACTAACTTTTGAATTTTCCCAACCGCTTTTCCATGAAAATACGACATAAAACAGGCTTTTAATTATCTTTCAACACTTCAACGTTTGGAATGGTATATTAAGCCCATTCATTGCTGTGTGACGATTTACATTCACCTAAAATTAACTAAAATTGTAAATTTTCCCCAATTGTTATCATTAATAATGGTGTGTTTTCACTCAAACTTTCAGATTATCTTTAAATACATCTAGCATTGTCACTACCTTAGCACCATTTTTTTCTCTGAACAATGTTACCAAGTCCCTTTAAGCATTTAGAAACGTTTTGGGAGGCTAAAAAGATTTCAGATATTTCAATTCTAACATCGAAGCGAAGACCTTTTATTTCTTTGAATATTAGTAAGATCTACATACATAGCCGACATTAATTATTTGTAAAGTTGCGTCACATCCTTCAATTACAAAATAATGGAGGCTGCTTAATAATTATTGTTCCCACAAGAAATGGTGGGGATTCTAATGTGATAGTGAATTGATTTTTGAAAACTAACAGTAATGAAATCTTTGATATTGTATCATGTTTATTATTTTTGCACGATGTGATGATGGAATTCCAATCAACACATTGAAGCAGATAAGGTTTTAAGTTTTCAACCAAATCATCTTATGTTTAATGAAAAACGAAGTTTCCTATATTATACGGGTGATGGAAGTTGGTTCACATCATTTCAAATATCATATGTCCATTTTTTATTTACGAATTTGAATGATTAATAATATTCCAAGATTGTTCATTTTTATACCAAAATGCAAATGAAGCTGAGCTGAGGACTGAGGAGGCTGCAGCCCCCCCCCCCGCCTCCAAATTTTAAAATTATACTAATGTACCATTATTAACGAAACTGAGTGAACTGACCCTCATAGTCCAGGCCGAGTTGGTCTGGTTGTAATATTTCGCATGTTCGATTTTCTTGACGAAGTAACAATTTTGCCAATGACGTAAAAATTCTTTCTGCGTCGAAATGAAAATGAAAAATGTTTGGACAGCTTATTTACTTAAATTGAAAAAAACCGTCATAATTTATCATTGTTTAATAGTGTCATCGTGAAAATGATAAGAAAACATTTAAGTACTATCATCACCCACCACCACTCTCTCGCATACATACATCTTTTTAGAGACATTTGTGATAAGCGCTATATAAAAGCTAAATATTATTATTATTATTATTATTACCTGACAAATTAACGATTTTCTTTTCAGGTTCCTTGTTTCCGATGGCCAGTATCGCTTCGATGCCAAACTTGAGGGGCTTTGTAGTCGGTGGAGATGCTCTGGTCTCGTTTGTACAGTCTCTCCCCTCCTGCCTGAGCTCCAACGGGACACCACCACCTCCTCTCGGGGAATCCTTGGGCGCTCGAGCCGTCAGTGTTTCCTTACCATGACATAGGTCCACAACGCACCGGTCTTCTTTGAAGCGACCATCCGAATTGTTCCTCGGTGAAGAGCTCGAGATATTGTTCCGGTCGCATCTTCCTTGAGCTTGCATCACCACGGTAATGTGGGATTTTAAATCGTCTCCATGTCGCGAGGGGTTAATTATTCCGCGCTTAGCGTCAAAGTTTGCTGCTGGAAAACAAGCAAAGTCGAAGGGTTGTAAGGATGAAGGGAAGCCAGCCACCGCTAGGTTGGAGCTTCGTAAGAGCATCCCTTGTTTTCTAGATTCCAGGTAAGGGTTATTATCAGCACCACCACCAACACCATCCTCCTGCCATGGTCCGTCTCGTTTTGCCATTGGAACGTAAATCGTATGAAACATGGTATCCGCTAAAGACATCGGGATTGTCACCGTGGTTTAACTTGCCCTGAAAGATATCTTGTTCAAGAAAATGAAGATATCCTCTCTCTTTTGTATCATTTCTTTCAAAATTTGATGATATTTTTCGAGATTCACGCCTGTTAAAAGAAGGTTTCCACCTAATTTTCTTTGTTCAATTCCATCTCGTTGTCCTCTATTTGAGATAACACAGAGTTTCAAAGACCAGTCTAGACGAAAACAACTTCTTGTATGTCCTCTTAGTTTCAATAGCAAAATTAAAGACGAAGATTTCCCAATCCAATTTAGGTCTTTTATTTATTCCGTTATTTCTTTTAAAAACGAAATTTTATTGTATTCATAATACATGTAGTTGTTTTGCTTTTGAGAAATCAACCTTCTTTATATTTTTAAGTATTTCCCATGAAAAGTATGCACCGGTAAGAAAGAAGAAAAATATTTACTGCATCAGACTCTAAAGCAGAATATTTCAAGACACTCCGTCAGTGAAGAGGCGCTTGCGAAAGTTTCGAATCCAGGGAGAGTTTGGAGCCGTCTTCAGTGGGACGAACGCGATGATCGAATGACTGGTTTAGTGAAAGTAACACCACCAGCACGGACACCGTTTGGTTTGTCGTGTTTACCTAAAAACATTCAATACCATCCCACATCTCTCCCATCAACCCATCCCGCACACCGGCTCGGCCCCAAAGAGAGTGAGAGAAAGAGAGAGAGAGAGAGAAGAGAGAGCTAGCTCAACGCACCCGACCAACGAATAGAAACTCCTCAAAACTCCACATGCTCTAATCTTACTGTCATAATACAGGTATAACATGTTTTTTTTCATGACGGAAACGTGGACTGCAACTCAATACCTCGATGACTCTTACGATGGATTAGATATACATCATAAAACGACTAAAAGTGCTGTAGTTGTGGCTGACATAAAAAGAAAAAAAAAAATTAGCGCCGCGAGAAAACAATACATTTTTAAGCGGGTATAGATATCAGTGATAAAGTAAAGTGATACCGTCATTATGGACTACTAAGCTTTGATAACGAGATTGGAGCTGGGGATCTTTTTTCCCCTCAATTTTTATTTGTATAAAAAAATGGTTGGGATGTTGCTCACACCGAGATTATCGCACTTGTGGAAGCTGAGTCCAATTATTGCTAAATGTGTTTCAAGTGAGCATTTAAGTGTTCTTTCTTGCAATTCTATATTCTATACTTTCAAATAGATAATGCATATCAGCTTACGGAATAAGGCAAGGGAGATAATTTCTATCGTTAACTTCTTCCTCTGCTTTGCCTGATTTTCTAGCAGTTCTCAGGAAGTTTAAGACAGTGGTCACTGTCCCCTAAAACACAATGTTTGAAATAAGTTCAAACGGAACGTATTTTATGTCTAGAAAGAAAGGGGCACTTTTGACGTATCCTACAAAATGGAGCATAGTGGGCATTCTGCAATTAAACCACATTTTGCTAGCATTAAAAATAATATAGCTCTCAAAATACGGCCCTTGGATTTTAGGGGGCGTATGCAAGCTCGAGCACTGTGACTATGATGGGAGCTGGCCCCTCAAAATAGAGAGGTCCACGTCTGCTGTGCCATGCACTAGATCCGCCACGACATCCAGAGTTCTGCAGCATTGTCTATATAAGCATTTCAATCCCCCGAATTTGTTATTGAGATGTTCTTCTTCCTCTTCTTACTGTTTTTTCTCTATTCTCTTGCGCTTTTTATTTTTTTTCCTTGTATATTTCTTCTCCCTCTAAATTGTATGCATTTTTGTTTCCTTACAGGGGACGCTGTGCAGTAGGCTTTGAGGAAGCGCAAGGACAATGAATTTCATCTCATTCTCTGGTAAACTTAATTTTTTTCCTGTTTGGTTTCTTCTCAGTTTCTTCTCTAAGCATTTTATGGCCTGTCTCCTTGAAAATCAGAGTTTTAGCTTCCCCTGAGCCCCTTTCCTTTTTTTAGTTTTATTTTTTTAAATCATCATTCCATATGTTTTAGATGAACACGTATCAAAAATGATATTACGTTGTTTCTCATTATTCGTCATCACCACCATCATCATCATCACTATCATTATCGTCATCACCCTTCTTTTTTTGTCATGTGATTCGGTCCTATATTTGGGTCTGTATTGAATCGTCGAAATCTTTCTCTGTTCTTGAATCTTTCCTCATATCTTCAACCAATTGATTTTGTCCGGCCGGGCACAGTGCAGAAACGAAATAAATTAAAAGATTGTCTTTAAACTTTGAAATATTAAGTATTCTTATATTTTGGCTTGACCATGGAGCTGCACCCGGCTGCTGATGACGCTGCAGCTCCTATCAAAATTATGTCAAATTAGGTAATATCATTTGACGGTTGTTCAAAGAAACTAAGAATTATACATTTTTCTCCAATTCTGGTATTTCAATTACTTTCATTTAGAATATTTTGAATTTTATGAAAGAAAAAATAAATAATTTCACTTTGATAAGTGGTTTACTCTGGCTGAAAAGATTTTACTTGTATTACAAAGTTGGGCTTCATGAAATATTAAAAAAGGAATTCATAATTGTGCCACATGTTTCATAATTCGAAAGTCAAGCGAGTGATTTCAGAGATTTAGAGAAGGTGAGTTACAGAAGACACGGAAAATGTGGTTATGATTAATATTGAATGATTGACTGACTGATTTATTGATCGATTGATAGAATGAGATTGATTGATTGTATATCATTGATTGATCGATTGATTGACTGACTGATTGATTGATTGACGGATTGGTTGATTGATTGACTGATTGATTGATTGACTGATTGATTGATAGTTGAGAATTATAGATGAATAAAGAAAAGGGACAGAGAGAGTGGGCGTATGCGTGAAGGAGAAAGCACCCCTCCCCCCCCAAAAAAAAAAAAAAGAAGAAGAAAGAATTATCATACATGTAGAAGAAGTGAGAGGGGGTTGGAGGCTGGTGAAGGAAAGAGATGCTGTCGTATATGAACATAATTGAGATGATATAACATATCCACAAAACGCCCTAGGGTATTGGAAGAAGCATTAGGGACTTTTACCCCTGAAAAATTCCCAACTAAGAAAAAGGAAATTTATTTCAAATTAAAATTCAAGTATTATCCTCGAACATAAAAAGAAAATTAGATCATGCATGCATTATAAAGCATCTGTAATGTCACACAGTTTATCACTGCTCTTGCTAATGATACCATACAAAGATTTGCTAGATAAAAAAAATTCACTTCACAAGCACATGCAAAAGTGAACAATATGGATGTGCTTCCACCCGAAGCAAAGTTACAGATACATCTCCTGACTGCATGCACACAAGGGAATGATTTTGAATTATGTTCAGAATTAATGGAAGCCAGTGTCGCGGCGGATAATGAAATAACGGAAAGAGAGAGAGAGAGATAGAGTCAGAGAGAGAGGGAGAGATAGATAGAGTCTGAGAGAAACTAGAGAGAGCGAATAGGATAGTGGGGGGGGGGGGTGATCCCTCGCACACCCCTGTATTGCCTGTCCTATTTTAAACATCTGGCAAGAGTGGTGCCCCCCCCCCCCTCATCGAAAAAACAAAAAATCAAATTTCTTTTTTTAAATCCGGGTCAACTCAACCAATTGCCTTTGTATTTGCTTTCTTCTTCAATTGTATTTCTTCTTCGCGGCAGCGATGTTGTTTTTTAAATGGCGTGCCAATATTTGTGTTTATGATGGAACTTTTGTCACTGTCTTTCGTGAAATTGTCTCTTTTTGCTTCCCACCACACACAATTTTTTTTTTTTCTCGCGGGTCGTTATTATTTTTTTATTTATTATTTTTTTATTTTGGGGAGGGCTGGTAAGATTAGAATTTGTCCTCTCGGCTGATATGCCTTTGCCCCAAGTGTAGCCTACTTGTCACTATACCCAGAGGCGGCGCTCCCGGGGGGCAGGGGGGCACAGTGCCCTCCCACTTTTTCAAGTACCCTAAAAGTGCCCCTTTTTACATAGGAAAATTGCCCATTTTACATTGAAAAGTGCCCCTTTTTACATAGGAAAAGTGCCCCTTTTACTTTGACAAGTGCCCCTATTCATTTTTAAAAGTACCCCTACCCCTTTTAATAGCTACCCCTTTTTATCTTGGATAAGCGCACCTTATATTTTCACATGTGCCCCCTTTCCTTTTAAATAAGTGCCCCTTTTTCTTATGATAAGTGCCCTCATTTAAAAAAGAGCCCCTTTCCCTTCTCATAAAGGCCCCTTTTCATCTCTTGTAAATAACCCTATTCAATTCTGAGAGATCAAGTTTTACTTTGACAAGTACCCCTTCCCTCCTGATAAGTGCTCTTTGCATCTCTTATAAATGCCCCCTAAATGCACGCCGCAGCACAGTCACAGTGACAAAAGCGACAGCGATAGCGAGTACACCGAATCAGACGTCTCGCCTGAAACGCCTGAAACACCATCACCCTTGCAATCGAAAAAAACCCGGAAAGCTGGAAGATCGAAGAAAAGGAAACTAAAAACTTCTCCTACAAAGAAGAAATAATTTTGCTATAGCTACCTGTTTTAATATCGGATATAGAAATTGGACGCTACCTGTATTATATTTCATGACTCTGTTCATACGTTTTACATGGATAGTTATAACAGGACTTTCTAATGAACTAAAAAATAGAAATTCATGTTACTTTATATCAAAATATGAAAAATCGGACTCTATATACATATTTAATTCAATAGTATGAATCCATTTTTGCATTTCATATCTTTGAACGCTAGAGGTCTTCGTGAAAAGCTAAAAAGGAACAAAATATTTTTGTGGCTTAAACACCAAAAATGTGATATTGTTTTTTTTGCAAGAAACGTTTTGGTCTCACGACCTACAAAGGAATATTTGTAATGAGTGGACTGGTACATGTTTGTTTAATAACGGAACCAATCATTCGAAGGGTGTTGCAATTTTAATTAACAGAGACCCGAAAATTGATTTAATACGTGCTTTTAATAAAAGTGACGGAAGAATTGTAGCTGCTCGTTTGAGCATCGATGGAATATGTTACTTTGTTTTGAATGTTTATGCTCCTACAAAAAAAATGGAAAAAGAGCCATTTTATAAAATGCTTTTAAATTGGTTGAATACGGTTAAAGAGGCTAATGATATTTTGATAGCAGGAGGGGACTGGAATTGTGTTCAAAGTCAGGAAATGGATACACGTGGTATCTCTTCTGCTAATGTTCCGAAGTTTTATTTTAAGAAGTTTAAAAAAGATCACAATTTGGTAGATATTTGGAGACATTTATATCCAGACAAGAGACAATTTACATGGAGGCAGGTGTCTCTCACTTTATTTTCTAGGTTAGATTATTGGTTAATATCAAAGAAGGTATGCCATTTAGTTCAATCTTCGGACATCCGTCCGGCTTTAAAGTGTGACCATAATGCTATGTCTTTGAAATTGAAATTTAAAATTGTTAAGAGAGGCAAAGGGTTTTGGAAGACAAATAATAATATCTTAGTTGATGCAAAGTATCAGACTGGTGTACGTAATTTGATTCAACAAGTTAAATTGGAATACATACAATTGTCACCACAAGACAAATGGGAAATATGTAAAGTTAAGATAAAAGAATTTACGATGTCATACTGTAAACAAAAATATAATGTTAAAAAAGATGCCTTTAATAAACTTAAAAAGGAATATGATACCTTGAGTGAACAGTTAGATAGGGATCCAAATGAAGATGTTATTAGTAAGATGAAGGAAGCACAGAAGAACATAGATAACTATTATACACATAAATGTAAAGGGGCGTTTGTAAGATCGCGGTCAAAATGGATTGAAAAGGGTGAGAAGGCAAGCAAATATTTTTTACAGTTGGAAAAGCGCAATGGGCAGAAAAAAAGAAATAGAAAGTTTATATGTGAATGGAAAAACTATTAAGGATGATGAAAAGGTTTTACAGGAAATTCATAAATATTTTGAAAAAGTGTATGTTAAGGAATGCACGAATGTTCATGTTGATAACTATTTTAAAGATTTAATTATTAGTACTCTGACCGATGAAGAGGCATCGAAGTGTGAAGGGTTGCTAAGTGAAAAGGAATGTAAAGACGCATTGCAATGTATGGGGAATAACAAAGCCCCTGGAAGTAATGGTCTTAGTGCTGAGTTCTACAAGGTTTTTTGGTTAGAAATTAAAGATTTGGTTATTGCAAGCTTAAATGAGGGGTATCACAAACAAAAATTATCTTCTTCTCAAAGGCAGGGTCTTATAACGTTGTTATTTAAGAAGGGGGATAGGGGTTATTTAGACAATTGGAGACCAATTTCGTTATTAAATAATGATTATAAAATTGCGGCAAGAGTACTGTCTAAAAGACTTCAACGTGTTTTATCAAGACTATCATTTCAACTGATCAAAGAGGTTTTATGAAGAAAAGATCCGCAGCAGAAAACATACGATTAGTACAAGATGTAATCGACTATTTAAAGACATCCAATAGTTCGGGAATTATATTCTTTTTGGATTTAAAAAAAACACTCGACAATGTATCTCATTTTTTCCTATTTCATGTACTACATAAATTCAATTTTAAAGAATCTTTTATATCCTGGATAAAGACCTTTTATACTGACGCCATCGGTCGTGTAATGAATACTGGATGGATTTCAGAAAAGTTACTTATTGGAAGAGGAGTTCGTCATGGGGTTGCCCATTATCGGCATTACTTTTTAACATAGTAGTGGAAATATTAGCATGCAAAATAAGACAAAATAAAAACATTAAAGGGATTAATATATTCAGTGTTGATTTAGGTATTGATAGTTTAAAAATTTCCCAATATGCAGATGACACAACATTATTTGTGGAATCTGTTAATGATATACAATATATTATGAATGAAATCAACGACTTTGGAGACTATGCAGGTCCGAAAATAAACTGGAATAAGACAGAAGTTATGAAACTGAATACTGTAGATAATTTTGTTCATGATAATGCCATTATATATACTGATCAACCTGTAAAATATCTAGGAGTATATGTAGGCGAAAATAAAAAATTGTTACAAGATTTAAACTGGAATGTAAAAATAGATAAAATTCGAAATGTATTAAACATGTGGAAAATGAGAGATCTTACTTTTTATGGCAGAATAATTGTTTTGAAAATGTTAGCGGCGTCACAAATTGTATATAGGCCTACCGCAACTGTTGTACCAGTACCAAAACATGTTTCACAGATATTGAACAGACTATTATTTCGTTTCTTATGGAACGCCAAAAAAGATAAAATTAAACGTAATGTAATTATAAATGATATTGAAAATGGTGGATTGAATATGATTGATATTGCTAGTAAAATATCTTCACTTCGTTTGGCATGGATATCTCGTTTTTTTAATGATAATGGCTCTTATTGGAAAAATATGTTTAAATACTGGTCCGACAAAATAGGGGGTTTGCCACTATGTTTACATTTCAATTGTAACATAAAGGATATGAATTTACTATGCTCTAAACATAATTTACCAGAATTCTATGTAGATCTTTTTTGTACTTGGTCAGAACTAAAATTCATTGATATGTTTAAAGTAAGAAATATTCCAAATGAAATTATTTGGAAAAATAGTAACATTACCTTTCAGAACAAAATACTGTTTTATCGAGAATGGCAAGAGGCCGGTTTATTGAAAATTCATAATTTGATTACAAATGGTATTTGGAACGATTCTACAATACTAAATACAAAAGTGAAAGCCCAACAGCTCTTATTTGATTTTAAATATACAAAATTAAAGAAAGCATTTCCACAGTGTTGGTTGGATAGATTAAGTTATGAATTTGAACAAGAATGTGATATTTCGAATATGATAGAAATAGAAACAGGGGATAAAGTGAATGTTTTTGTTATGAAAGTTAAAGATTACTATCGTTTGTTATTACGTAATAAGTCAAAAGAACCAAATATCATTTACTTTTGGAGTTTCTTCTTAGATTTGGATAATGAATTTGTATGGAAGGATGTATTTTTATTTAAATTAAAGCAAATTCGTAATAATAAAGTTAAACAATTTAATTTCAAGATGATTTATAGGTTTATTGCCTCAAAAGAAAACTTATATAAATGGCAAATTGTTAATAATAATTTATGCAACTCTTGTGGACAAGTTGACTCAACTTTTCATTTTATGTTATATTGCAAGGATGTGACTATGTTTTGGAAAATAATATGTAATTTGATATTTAATCTATTCCAAATAGAAATACAAATAGACCAGAAGATAATAGTTGTAGGAAAGGATATTGGAAACAAGAAATATTCACTTCTGAATATTATTTTTAATTATGCGCAATATGCAATTTATAAATGTTACGTTAAGAAGATTGTTAATGGTTCTGTTTACTACCCACATACTTTGTTTTTTTAATTCAAGTCGTTGCTAAGATTATTTTTGAGATATGAATGTGTTAGCAAAGAAAATAATACTAAGCTGGAAGAATTGTTGAACGTACTTTAATCTTTAACCTATGTTTTGTTTCACTCAATTATTGAGCTATTAATGTACAAATGTATTATATTATGGAAATAAAAACCTCGCTTGAGGATAAGAGAAAACAAATAAATCCCCCCTTTTATTTTTATACGTCTCTCTTTTCCTTCCTAATAAATGCTCTTTTTCCTTATAAGTGCCCCTTCCCCTTCTCCTAATTACCACTTTTCGTCTTTGATAAGTGGCCCGTTTATTTTAACATGTGCCTCTTTTTCTTTTTAATAAGAGCCACGTCCCCTTCTCATTACCCTTTTATCAATGACATGTGCCCAATTTCCATTATAATAAAGAACCTATCCCTTTTTCGTAAATGCCCCTTTTCACTTCTTATAAATGCCCCCTATCAAAATCTAATGGATGCCTCTTTTACGTCGACAAATGCCAATCTCCTTTTCATTCCTGATGCATGCCTCTTTTTTAGGTGTAAGAAGTGCCCCATTTTCACCTCTGATAATTAGCCTTTGTACTTTGACACGTGCTCCTTTTCTTTGCTAATAAGTGTCTTAACCCTTTCGATAAGTGTCCCCTTTTCCTCTCCTCATTAAACGTGCCCCTAATTTCAAGCGACTAAAAGCAATTTCCCCCAAAGCTCGCTCGCTCGTAGTTATTGATGTTATAATTATGTAACTTATGAAAGATCATTTCAGTCTTCAGTTATGAGAATGTGCTTATAACCCCACCAGGATTGGGTTTTTCCTCTTTATAAGATGTAATTTTTCGCACTGCGACCTCACAAATCTTGAAAATTGTCCTCGCTCGCAAATGAATTTTTAGACCATCACACCCAACGGCAAAGTATGATACTTAAGCAATATCTTATTTGATGTATAAAGAGAAAAAAATATTGAAATCATCCCCGATAATGTAATCACAATATAGGGGTATATACCAATGTCTAAAAAATTGTATATTTTCCTTTTGAGATTTCCCCAGTTTGAAGGTGCCCTTTTTTTCTCCAGAAAGTGCCCTTTTTTGTTGGTGCCCCCACTTTGGAAGTCACTCCGCCGCCTCTGACTATACCTCCACCTTCCACATCGATACTTTTAAAAGATGGCGTTCTAAAACGCTTAGCCATCTCCTTTCGCTTTCGACTATCTGCATTTTTCGTCATTTTGAGAAGTCAAGGGAAATAGGCCTCATGTAAATTCGCAAGCTGGCCAAGGTACCTAGATATTTCTTTCTATCTGAGAAAAATGGAACTTCAAAGAAATAAAAATCCAAAGTGGTGTCGTGTATAGTGGGTTGAGGGCAGGGGCGTCGCCAAAGGGGGGGTGTGGGGGGTGCGACACCCCCCCACTTGTCAGGATTTTGTCGGTAAAATTGCGCTGCCGTCGGGAAAAAAGAGAAAAGGGGGAGGGGGAAAAGAGAGGGAAAGGGAAAGAAAGGAAAAAAGAAAAGGAAAAGAAAAGAAAGAAAGGAAAAGAAAGGAAAGAAAGGAAAAGAAAGGAAAGAAAGGAAAAGAAAGGAAAGAAAAGAGAAGAAAGAGAGAGAGAGAAAAGAAAAAGAGGGAGGAGAGGAAAGAAAGGAAAAGAAAGAAAAGGAAAAAAAGAAAAGAAAAAAGAGTAAAAGGGAAACAAAAGAAACGGGGGGTGAACGAGAGGAGAGAGAGGAGAGGTAAGAGCCTGAGAGAAGAGGAGTGGGAGTAAAAGAAAGAAGGGGGTTGTTGGGTGGAGTCGTCTCGTCGAGGGAGTAAGAAAGACACGGTCATTTATGTTTCTGTGTCGGGTCAGCTGTGTCGGTATTCTTGCTCGATCCTCGTGTACTAATATCAATGCAGAAGTTTGAAGTCGGTGAGATGTATATTGTCGGTCGGCCGACAAGTTTTTTTCCCTATGAACTGTGACTTTTTATCCGCTGTGACGACTTCGAGAGTGACTACAACTACAATACTTGTATTTTCTCGAAGTTTCACTTTCCTATAATATCAGCTAAAGAAATCAGAAGTTTAAAATTTTCGGGGAAACTAAATTCAAACAAGGTTTAAGAGTCAACAACGGTAGGACGAATCGTTTTCCTTTCTCTATATTGTAATGAAACGCCAAAGATTCCGCGCTTCGCGCAGAAGGGGAAAACTTAATTTAGACGAGTCGAGAATGGTACAACGAATCGTCTTCTTTCTCTAATAATTTAAGGAAACGTCGAAACTTCCGCGCTTCGCGCGGGAGAGGGAAGCTTCATTCAGACAAATATGGCTTATTAAGAGTCGAAAACGGTACGACAAATTGTCTTCCTTTCTCTATATTGTGATGAAACGCCAAAAATTCCGCGCTTCGCGCGGAAGGGGAAAACTTCATTTTAATAGACGGGTGGAGAACGGTACAACGAATCGTCTTATATCTCTAATAACTTAAGGAAACGTCAAAACTTCCGCGCTTCGCGCGGGAGGGGGGAAAGTTTCATTCAGAAAAGGATTAAGAGTCGAGCACGGTTCAACGAATCGTCTTCTTTCTCTAATAATTTAAGGAAACGTCAAAGCTTCCGCGCTTCGCGCGGGAGGGGGAAGCTTCATTCAAACAAATATGGCTTATTAAGAGTCGAAAACGGTACGACAAATTGTCTTCCTTTCTCTATATTGTGATGAAACGCCAAAAATTCCGCGCTTTGCGCGGAAGGGGAAAACTTCATTTTAATAGACGGGTGGAGAACGGTACAACGAATCGTCTTATATCTCTAATAACTTAAGGAAACGTCAAAACTTCCGCGCTTCGCGTGGGAGGGGGGAAGCTTCATTCAGAAAAGGATTAAGAGTCGAGCACGGTTCAACGAATCGTCTTCTTTCTCTAATAATTTAAGGAAACGTCAAAGCTTCCGCGCTTCGCGCGGGAGGGAGAAGCTTCATTCAGACAAATATGGCTTAATAAGAGTCGAAAACGGTACGACAAATTGTCTTCCTTTCTCTATATTGTGATGAAACGCCAAAAATTCCGCGCTTCACGCGGAAGGGGAAAACTTCATTTAGACGAGTGGAGAACGGTACAACGAATCGTCTTATTTCTCTAATAATTTAAGGAACCGTCAAAACTTCCGCGCTTCGCGCGGGAGGGGTAATCTTCATTCAAAATAGGATTAAGAGTCGAGCAAGGTTTAACGAATCGTCTACTTTCTCTAATAATTTAATGAAACGCCAAAACTTCCGCGCTTCGCGCGGGAAGGGGAGAACTGAATTCAGATAAGGTTTAAGAGTCGAAAACAGTACACCGAATCGTCTGCTTTTTTCTCATAATTTAATGAAACGTCAAACGATTAAGAGTCGAGCACGGTTCAACGAATCGTCTACTTTTTCTAAAAATGTAATGAAACGCCAAAACTTCCGCGCTTCGCGCGGGAGGGGGAAGCTTCATTCAGACAAGGATTAAGAGTCGAGCACGGTTCAATGAATCGTCTACTTTCTCTAATAATTTAATGAAACGCCAAAACCTCCGCGCTTCGCGCGGGAGGGGGAGAACTGAATTCAGATAAGGATTCAGAGTCGAGAACAGTACACCGAATCGTGTGCATTTTTCTCATAATTTAATGAAACGTCAAAGGATTAAGAGTCGAGCACAGTTCAACGAATCGTCTACTTTCTCTAATATTTAATGAAACGCCAAAACTTCCGCGCTTCGCGCGGGAGGGGGAAGCTTCATTCAGACAAGGATTAAGAGTCGAGCACGGTTCAACGAATCGTCTACTCTCTCTAATAATTTAATGAAACGCCAAAACTTCCGCGCTTCGCGCGGGAGGGGGAGAACTGAATTCAGATAAGGATTCAGAGTCGAGAACAGTACACCGAAGCGTCTGCATTTTTCTCATAATTTAATGAAACGTCGAAGCTTCCGCGCTTTGCGCGGGAGAGGGGAAAACTGAATTCAGATAAGGATTAAGAGTCGAGAACAGTACACCGAATTGTCTGCTTTTCTCTGAATTTAATGAAACGTCAAAGCTTCCGCGCTGTGCGGGAGGGGGAGAAACTGAATTCAGACAAGGATTAAATGTCGAGAACGGTACAGCAAATCGTCTTCTTTTTATAATAATTTAATGAAACATCAAAGGATTAAGAGTCGAGCACAGTTCAACGAATCGTCTACTTTCTCTAATATTTAATGAAACGCCAAAACTTCCGCGCTTCGCGCGGGAGGGGGAAGCTTCATTCAGACAAGGATTAAGAGTCGAGCACGGTTCAACGAATCGTCTACTCTCTCTAATAATTTAATGAAACGCCAAAACTTCCGCGCTTCGCGCGGGAGGGGGAGAACTGAATTCAGATAAGGATTCAGAGTCGAGAACAGTACACCGAAGCGTCTGCATTTTTCTCATAATTTAATGAAACGTCGAAGCTTCCGCGCTTTGCGCGGGAGAGGGGAAAACTGAATTCAATTAAGGATTAAGAGTCGAGAACAGTACACCGAATTGTCTGCTTTTCTCTGAATTTAATGAAACGTCAAAGCTTCCGCGCTGTGCGGGAGGGGGGGGGGACTTCATTCAGACAAGGATTAAATGTCGAGAACGGTACAATAAATCGTCTTTTTTTTCCTAATAATTGAAGGTACCGTTTAAGCTTCTGCGCTTCGCGCGGGAGGCCTATCAACCACCCCCTCCCTAATGAGCGCGTTTCGCGCGCTCTTTAAGTGATTCGCTTGCTCTCTACCGCCCCTCCCTAAAATAAGATCCTAGCTCCGTGCCTGCATTAAAATATAGCTATGATGCTGACTAAGTTGATAAATAATTCATATATTTATGTCGTCGAGGAAAATGACCATTTGCGCATACTTAAGTACTATAGATAGTCCACAGGAAAAATAATTTAGCCTTCGGCCCCGGGTTTATAGGGTTAAATTTGTAGATATTGGACATTTAATTTTTGTCGGTAATTGGTGGCTAGTTTTGTCGGTAAAAATTGGCCTCTACACCCCCCCACTGAAAAAGGTCTAGCGACGCCCCTGGTTGAGGGTTCGGGCCCAGCCCGGCACTTACGGTCCGCCTTTAGTTGAACTAATGTATTGCCAAAGATAGTTCATATTTGCCACTCTCCACCTCGGTGTAAATAGGTACCTGGCTGGCAACTGCATGCTGATAATTGCAGGCAATAAAGTGTAAAGGCAAGATAAGTAAAGTAATGATAAACTTATGCGCTATTTGAACCCAAATTGATCATGTAAGTGTCATCCATTTTAAAAATTGCCATTTTGTAACATTGGCAATAGTAACCAGGCGCGTACGCAGGGGGGGGGGGGGGGTTAAACCCCCCCCTTTGAGTTTTTTTTATGTGTATGTTTTGTGTATAGTTTTTCGGAAACCCCCCCCCCTCCATTTTGATTTTGATTGTGATTTTTTTTTTAAATGCCAATGGCTGACCTAAAATTCATGACCTTACCCCCCCCCCAACGGACCAAAATGTCAATTTTTCAAATTTCGAGACCCTCTTACCCCTCCCCCTCCCCCCCCCCTTGAAAAAATCCTGCGTACGCCACTGATAGTAACTATGACTTGCGAAAACTTTTAACAAGTCTCAGAAAGAGAATTTATGATCAATAACTATTTTTTGGGCCGCGAAAAAAACCCGGAAAATTATGTCGTTTTAGAAACATTTGTAAATTACTGGTATTGAAATAGAAATAAACCATTTTTTGGGGGGGGGAGTGCCCCCCCCTATCAGTACACCAGTGCTAAGAAGTTACCATTACAATATATAAAATCGATTATTTTAAAAACATAAATACAAAAAAGAAAAGAAATCGAGATCTTCTGCAAATGATTCAGAAGACTACTCCCAGGACTTCACATCATCGTGTCAACCTAAAATTAGACATCGTTTAGATCATTCATGCTGTTCGGATCCATTCATGCTCTTTAATTTTCCCGATAAAATGCAAATGAGTTCCATAATCTCGTTAATTATGAGGAGTCGCCCCCCCCCCCCCCGCACTCAGTGTTATTTAGGGTACGCGTATGCTTGTTCCATCTTTTTTAAAGCACCCCCTATCTGACGACCGCCAACATTTCCGAACCCCCCTTGCGCGGGCTTTTCGCAGGCTTTTCCTGCCTTGGAGACCCCCCTAAATTCGGAAAATTGCTCAATGTACCCCCCTAAATTCGGAATAATTTCTCAGGAGTCTAAAGAGATGAGAGAGAAAAAGAAAGAACACCCCCTTTTTAAAGAAATCTCCGGGTGAAAAGTTAATACAATTATACACCCCCTTTTTTTTTACAATTCTCGGGCCGGACTTTGTCGCACGAAAAGTACCCCTTTACCGGACATTTTGGTAACACGCATGGGGTTCGTCCGTTCTCGGAGTGGGGGGGGGGGGGGGGGGGAGGCGGCCCCATGATTTGGTAAAATACGTGGTGGTTGGTTTTACAGCTGTGAGTCGGGTAGATCGACGGTTCGTTTACGTTTTATTCCGCAGAGGGCGACATTATTCAATCACATAGACAAAATCAAAATGACGCGTCGCGTGCTAACACAGGAGGCCCAAAATATCACATTTGAGACGAGTGAAGAGGTGGAAGTAACACCAACCTTCGACTCATTATCTCTCAGAGAAGATCTCATCAGAGGAATTTATGCATATGGTGAGTTTTTAATGAATAATTATGACAAATTCAACCTCTTGCACCTAGCGTTCAACTTCCTTTAATTTTTCATGCATTTCAATTGAGAGTCGCTCGCATGATATTACCGGTCACTTCACTACAGCTCTAGTACAATGCACACACAGGTACAGGTGCCGGTGCACTACTATCCTGGCTGTTTATTAAAAGCTGTGTTATTGATTCTCAACATTTCAAACACCACTGAACAAAACTCAACTAATCTCACTCAAAATCGTACTTTAGTGACGATTGATCATTGATGACACCTAAATTAGTAAATAGATCTAGAGTCTAGCAGTAAAATACAATTTTTTTAACTTTCCAATGCCAATGGCAATGTTAGAAAGAATAATTTAAAAATTCAAATTGTGAGTCACTGTCAAACTAGCCGATCAGCTGCATCGGAATGATTGTGTGCCTGTGTGTGTTATGAGTGTATTGACTATTCATGTATTTAAATGCTGCCTAATTAACACGTAGTGCAGTGCTAGAGGTCAATACGCATTGGCGTTGACTCTCTATGCTCTCTGTACATAGTCAATGTCAATTGCGGATCGGAAATAAGAATCGTCCGCGAAAATGTGGATAGTCCTTATTTTCGTGGACGCGTCTGTCCTCGTTTATGCGGACGATCCTTATTCTCGGACCATCGTCCCCTACTGGTAATAATAGGGAGGCCAATGCCCAAATCTAACTTTTTAATTACGAATTTGTTTAAAATAAAACAAAGATTAAAAGAAAGCATTTACTTTCACTAAGAAAACTCACCCATCTGCCGACTCCAGAAGTTCCATAAAATAGGAGATATCCAGCTTGTAAACACTCCCTTCCTTCTACGCCTTGGCCGTACGCAAGAGCCTTGAAACAGATAAATTCATGTCGCGAAATTACGTTGACAATTAGACAGGCCCGAGGCAATGGGCGTGTCATTGTCCGGACAAAGTTCATGATGAAGTTTAAAACTTCGCGCGAAAGTGCAATCACTCAACAGCGGCTAGCCTTGAATCGGTCGCACACGTACACACCGCGCAGGCAAGCCCCAATGCAGGCTGAAATCCAGCCATCAATGTTGCGAACGATTCCATCTTCTACTACTACGAGCCGAAGGCGATGGTTCAAAAATGAAGAAGGAATATACAAATTGGCAGCTAAGAAACATATATAATTCATTGATATTTACCTTAGATGTGTATTCCAACAATTTGATTTCCTCATGAGTATTCCTTATTATCAACGATCGAGAAGTTACGAGGTCCAATTAACATCCATCTTGCAGCGAACACAGTAGCATGATCCATGCAACGTACGTCATGTACGTGTACTAATATTTCTCTCACACTCTCTCTCTCTCTCTCTCCCTTTCGCTATACGTAACATACACACTCACTAACCATGTGTCATACAACACACACCTTCAAATCATGGCTTTCATTTCAATTCTCAATTGGAGTATAGACTGCTCACGTAGACTTTTTTTTTTACTGAAATATTTTTTTTAACACTTCTCATACATTATACTGCACGACACTCGTATCTAGTGCTGTGAGAATAAGGTACTAGGGTCTATAAATAAGACTACGCTTTGCGCACGATCTGACCGGAGCTCAGTGGAGCTCAGACACATGTCGCAATACCCTTTATTTTTGGCGCGAACAATGACGTCACTGTTCACAGTTTTTCTTCTCATTTTGAGATGGATGTAGCTATAGGGCTCAAACCAACGCAAGATTGACAGAAACATCGTACTCTATCTACTTTCGAATGTTCAGTTTGTAAAAATCTGTATTTAAAAAGATATAATCTTTTTTCTTTATATTTTCTAGTTGTTAGAAGTGGCAATTGTGAACATCTGAAATGTTGATCTCTATCAAAAGTTCTTTACTCAAAACGGATCCCATATTTTTAGTGTCTACCTTCAGCCCATGAGAAGGTTTTTAGTGAGCAAACCTCTACGCCCTCTAGGATTTTCTTAGTCTGGGATGCGCGTTCGTAAAGTTGTTCTGCTACGAGAATTATTGGACTCAAATACGTCAAAATCTGCAAGATCGTCAACAAATGGTGAAAGACTGTTACAGATCCGTGATTATAGGTATGTTGTGAAATGTATGATTGTATTTTCTTTTCTTATTTTCATCAATTTTTTTTTTTACATCATTTTTTTCCCTCTGCTAATTTTTTGAAGTGGGCGACGAGCGCACAAATCGTAGGCGTAGAAGCCTTACGCCCGGGCATTGGCCTCCCTAGTAATAACTTTTATTTTTGTAAGCAGAAAATTGTGGACCTCTAAAATGCCATGTGTCATATTGTGATTGAAGGGGAATAATGTATTTTTGCCATTATTTACAGGATTTGAAAAGCCATCTGCTATCCAGCAGAGAGCCATCAAACCAGTTGTGAAAGGAAGGGATGTTATTGCACAGTAAGTCGATGAGTAAAATATTGTCTATTTATTTTTGTACATATATCTTTAAATCTTGAAGAGAAAGGAAACTAGCTAAATTGTATCTGCATCTATTTTTAAAATATATCGACCCCTCTCTCTCTCTCTCTCTCTTTAGTACACTGTCATAGGCCCCTACTGCTTTTCTTTCTTTAAAAAGTATAAGACTAAGAGTTCTGTTTGTTACTGGTATTGAATGACCGGTATATAGTTTTTACTAACTTTATCAGGACCTTCACATAATGCAGTCAAACCTGCATTAGCGACCACCTGTCTACAGAGACCACATTTTTTGTTTCCCTTGAAAATGGTTTCTCATTGAAACATGTTATAAAGGATCTGTACATAAAGACCACCTGCCATTTGTCTTTAATTTGTCTTTAATGGGTGGTCTTTATAGACAAGTTTCACTGTATAACTAGGTTACTTAAGCCTAAGGTTGACTTCTGGATGCCGGTTGAGATGCCTCTACGTCCAGATCCTGGTTAATCGGTAGTACTCTAGTCAAGCAACAACTTGGTTTTGAAGGTCGGGTAATGAGGCAGTAAAAGTTGAGATGTAAACGCTCTTAATAGATTTCTAAGTTGTCCTTCCTAATGGTATACTAGGGTAAAATCAGAAACAAAAAGGCTTGTGTAGATTTGGTGCAAGTTTGTGACTTTACAGTGTTAGACATTTATGCTGTGTTTTTCATATATGAAGAGTAATAACATGTACCGTATAGAGGACAAAATAATGGTTTATGTTTTTTCTCTTGTTACATCATCTGTATAACACTTTGTTTCTCACCATTATTTCTTTCAGGGCACAATCTGGAACAGGAAAGACAGCCACTTTTTCCATTTCAATTCTACAATGTCTAGACACACAGGTAAGTCACTGTTTTCCATGTACACATCCTCTGTGATGGTTATTACCCTGATTTGACGAATAATAGCTGGAGTGTGTTTAGAATCAGTTGGCTTTGTGACGGATGTGTTACATGTCCAGCACTTGTATAATACATGTATTTTAAAAACATTTGGCAAGGAAACTGATGCTTCGGCTAGTTCTTGATGGAATTATCCAAAATTGAATCCTTCAGTTATCGTAAATAAAAAAATCTTGTAACAATGAACAGTTTGCATGTTTACTAAAGAGTGGCTATTTTGGTTTGATGGTTTATTGCACCTGACTGCTAAGAAAGCATGTGTATACTTGTAAGTAAGCAACCAGGGGATCAACAGCTTTATATCCTCTCTGATGGACAATTACTGCCTTGCCAAAGACCACTAGATTACCCACTTGGGTCCTCCCAGTTACGAGACCACTGCTCTACCACTGAGTCATTTCCTAGCGACAGACACATTTTTTGTTATCAAATATGCAACATCGTTTTGTCATTTTTGTTGTTGTTGACTGCAGTACACAGTTGTATCAATTTGATGTTTTATGTTATGTATACTCTTTTTTTTTTTCCCTCTAGGTCAGAGAAACCCAAGCTTTGATTCTCTCTCCAACAAGAGAATTGGCAAATCAAATTCAAAAGGTGAGCCTTCCTTAATTTATATATGTCTTTAAACAAATTATAGTATTTAATAGTGTCAGGACCATCATGTCTATTTAGTTTCAAGCATATGTAACCCTTTTAGATGGTTCTATATGTATATTGCATTGCAACACAGTGGTCACTATCCTAGACACACCATTTTATCTACCCCATTGGAACACTGAGTCACTTACCCTCACCCATTATCTTTGTCATAAAAACCTGGAGGTAATGTTGCCACAGTGAGTTTCAGAGCACCCTCGATAGAGCTCTGGATGGTCAAAAAAGAATTCCTACAAACATGCATTTGATTTTTACACTTGGTACTTGGTTGGGTAATCCCTTTGGCAGCCCACTCACGAAGCTATACTGGGTGGTAGGTGAGGTGAGTAACTACAAGGACTGTTATGAAGTGCTGGAATGGTGTGTGGACAAAGCACTTGTTAAGACCGTCAATACTACTGGGCCAGAAGGGATTAGACCACACAGCGAGGTCACTGACAGGTGGCTATCTCATTAACTCAGCTCTCAACTAACATAAGAAAAAGAGGATCATGGGGGACCAACATGCACCGATTGGGGAAGTTTTCTATATAGAGGGAGCAAGTAGCTACAAGTAGGACAGTGGGGCTTTAATTTATACCCCACTTTAATTTTTCGATGAGCTTATGTTTGTAATCCATTCTTATCTGTAGGTCATCCTAGCCTTGGGTGACTACATGAGTGTTCAGTGCCATTCCTGCATCGGAGGGACCAATGTAGGAGAGGATATCAGAAAGCTGGACTTTGGTCAGCATGTCGTCTCAGGAACACCTGGCAGAGTGTTCGGTAAGACATATTTATGAGACATTGATATTGTCTTGTCAGAGCCAGAAGGGTGTTAACTCTGTGTTTAAGTATATGAGTTAATGTCCTTCTGGCTCCAAACAGATTGATATATTATATTTATCTTGCCTAAGGAAGTAGTCAATGCTGCCACCATTAACCAATTCAAGTCATCCCTAGAAAGGTATGGGAGAAACAATCCAATTAAGTTTTAACCATACTTGAGACGGGATGCAACAGTAAATAGGGACAAATAAGCTAAGCTTCCATTCTCTACACCCAAGTAAGTAAGTAGTGTATAATGTAATGTAAAGTGTATTTGTGACCATGTGTCTACAAAGACTGCATCCTTTCCTTATCATGTCCAGACAGTTCCTTTTGCAAACCAATCATGGTGTTACCTCTACTTTTCCTAACCTAATCTTCAGTTGAAGTTGGAAAAGGTCTTGAGGTTTGCAGTGATACTGGATCTGGAATTAAATGTTGCATTCTTGATTTCTTTGATTATTATCCAGACATGATCAGGAGAAGAAACCTGAGGACGAGAGCCATCAAGATGCTGGTCTTGGATGAAGCAGATGAAATGCTGAACAAAGGTAAAATGATGATCAGTCAGTGACACGTTTTTCTGCATTTTGTTTTTGTTTTGTTTTCATAACATCATGTGAAGTGAAATACACCGCACTGCATTTTTTAATTTAAAAAAGTGAGAATATTAGACCCATTGACCTACTCTATCTTGTGGTCTGTGCACTGGACACTTTTTATGGGGCTCATTTTAACTTTTTGATGGGGGTGGGGAGGTAACAAAACCCAGTTTATTAAGAGTTAATAAACACATCTTACCACACATCAAGTATTTTTAGGGAAGGGGTCTTTTAAGCCTTTCTGGGCATTTCTTTTGTTGAAAAGTTGCTTAAAGCAGTAATAATGATAATAATAATAATATTGGATATTTTTATAGTGCACATATCTACCATGCAAGGAGCTCAAGACATTCCAAGATTACCATTGCTCTGCTAGGCTACTGATTTTGATGCTGACAGCATTCAAGGAATTCCTTCCTACCGACACCTGGTGGAGAGTGGCAAATGTAGATTACTGTCTTGCCAAGAGACATTAGTGTCGCAGTGGGACTCGAACCAAGAACCCTGTGATTCACAGTCCAAAGACATATGCACTAGACCACACCACCTCTACAAATAAATGGCTACCCAATACAAGAGACAATATTGAATAGAAATGCAGTCAAACCTGCCTTAGTGACCACCTGTCTACAAATACCACATTTTTTGTTTCCCTTGAAAATGGTTTCTCATTGAAACATGTAATAAAGGAACCTGTCTACAAAGACCACTTTTTGTGTTTCCCTTGGGCAGTCGCTATAGACCGGTTTGACTGTATCTGATGAAATAATCTGTTATTGTATTCCATAGGCTTCAAGGAGCAGATCTATGATGTGTACAGGTACCTTCCCCCTGCAACCCAGGTTGTACTTTTCAGTGCTACGCTGCCACATGAGATCCTAGAAATGACCAGCAAGTTCATGACAGACCCCATCAGAATCCTTGTCAAACGGTTAGTATAATGAGTGTGGTTAGGGGCCAGAAGGGTATCACAACCTCTGTTTATCACTGCCCTTTTCCTTTTTTTTTCTGTGTGAAAAAAAATGGTAATATCTTTGTCCTTTTAGTCTGTTTTATTTCGTTATACATGTGCTTTGTATATTTATTTACATATAGTTTCCCAGAGCTAAATCATTCTTTTCTTTTTAGTACCGGTATTCATTTTGGTGGTCAAATAGAATAGCTTGAATGATGACAAAAGATGGCTGATGTGCTTGCAATGAGCAACAAGTATTTGTTAATGTTGTCCTATTTAGAAACCTCATCCAATCAATTCCGTGAGAGGTTTTGCCATTCTATTTCTGTTATGTCCTTTAATAATAACTATCACATCATTTGAAATCAGAGAAATAATCAGCATTAAGTGACAATGAATTCTGAGTTTCTTGGATTTGATTATTGCATGTTCTTTGATAATGTTTTACACAGTGATGAGTTGACTCTGGAGGGTATCAAGCAGTTCTTTGTTGCTGTGGAGAGGGAAGAATGGAAGTTTGACACGCTGTGTGACCTCTACGACACACTCACCATCACACAGGCTGTCATCTTCTGCAACACAAAGAGAAAGGTAAGATCATCCTATCAGAGAAAAGCTCAAAAGTGGTGTCTTCTTCACAAAAGAAAACACGGTTTATTGTGGATTTCAGACATTTAATGTCTTGTCATGTGTAAGAACATTGATGGGACAAACTTAATGCAATTGCAAAATTTCTGTTATGTATCATTGTGCCCTTTGGAAAGATGAATGTATTTACTTATGCTTGGCAGTGTTTTAATTTTTAATGCATCGTTCAGTATATGCACTGTGAATGTAAACGAATAGTATTTATTGTGCCAATGGAGACTTTGTTTCCCCATTAAAGGGATCCGGTAACTTTGTCTCAGATTCTGAAATAAAATTCTGGATTTAGCTCATGATGCAATGATAATTATAAACCTTTAGGTCAGTCAGGAACCCCATGACTTTTACAAGCCGATCGCCTGTCTGATTATCAAGATATTTATGATTGGAATTACAAATTTTGAAAACCGTTCGCCTGACGGTTTTCATAACACTACAGTCTATTGGGGAAAACGAGTATGGTAAAACCGGTCACTCAAAGATTTTTAATTTTTTGAGGCATTTCTTGATCATTTTGAAGCGCAATTTTTTCAGGGCTTCAATATTACACCATATCACAGACACTGATAACACGTAGGGCCATGTATCTCAGATTTAACGTTGTTAAACGATCCCTTTAAAAAAAATGCATAAGCACTATTTTTAAATTCACAGATATGGGTAATTAATCATTCCAATGGCTGCAAGAATTATTGGTATTTATATCAAAGAAGATTATATTTATGATATGTATACAGACTGTATCGTCTGTGCGAGTACATTCTTGATGATGTCCATTTCCATGATTTTAGAATTTCTCAATTTTTTCGTTATTTTCCAAAAGAACATCAAAAATAATGTCTGAATGTCTGAATGTCGAAAACCAATTGAATTGGCTGAGATATGACCATCTGCATAAATAGTGTCCTATGGGAACTCAGTGTTATATTGCTCTGGCTCGTAATGTTATGAACCTATAGGACATTCTTTTATTCAGATGGTCATATCTCAGCCAATACTTAACATATGCAATTGGTTTTCGGCATTTTTTTTTTTTTAATGATGTCACACTTCACCACTCTATAGTAGATGACGATAAAAAATGTGGAATGCCAGAAAATTAAAAAAGTTATGGCATGGTCATATTGAAGACGGAACCATATTCATCACAGTTTATTTCACTGCTCCTCCACCCACTCATAGGTCGACTGGTTGACAGAGAAGATGCGTGAAGCTAACTTCACAGTGTCCTCGATGCATGGTGACATGCCTCAGAAGGAGAGAGAAGCTATTATGAAGGAGTTCAGATCAGGAGCTAGGTGAGAGATCAAAACAGAAATTATACAAGTATTTTGTCTAGGGAGTAGTGATTTTCAAGAAAGAAGTAATAATAATTGATTTGGCTGTTGAAATTGCTTTTATATTAGTCATCTTGAGTTTAAGTAACTTAGCAATCCACTCTTCAGATTTCAAAATTCTTCACTGCAAATGAAATGAGCCCAAAGTCACTCACGTTCATTAATCATATAGTAACTGAGATTTATCATTGTTCCATTTGCTTATTTGCTCATATCTACAAATGTATTACAGGTAGCCAACTCATCTTTTTTTTTGATAGTCCTGATCAAATAAATCTTGGAAGGCCTAGCACACAGTCATGCATCCTTTGAGAAGAACATTATTGAAAGTCATAAATCACTAAATAACAATTATGTTAACATAATGTAGAACGTGTAGTGTGCACATCAGTGATTTTACTTCTTGATGTATGGAAGTTTCAGCAACTTCCGCTTGTCTGAAGGGCCCTTTGATTATGCAAGTATCCCCTTTTACTACAGAATTTACATTTCACAGTAATTCCTTACCATTTTCTTGGAATGCTATTTCATTGGCTATGTAGAATATTATTAATTCATTATATTCTTCTTTTTATGCAGTCGTGTTCTGATTACCACTGATGTATGGGCTCGAGGTTTGGACGTTCAGCAGGTCTCGCTGGTTATCAACTATGATCTGCCAAACAACCGTGAGCTCTACATCCACAGGTAACTCCCACCTCATATTTTACAATTTTGCTTTGAAGTGTATTGTGTAGTTATACTTTTGAATAGGCAAAGTTGTGTTCAAGAGAGCTTTTTATTCTAAAGAAAAAAGGTCTAAATTGGAAGCAAATGTCTTGCATTCATCTATAGATTCTTTTAGATTCTGTCATACCAATTGCACTGAGATGAACCTGACATGTGTATTTGTATATATAAATGAAAGAATCTCCATTCTTTACATGAAGCTATAATGCACAGTTCATATTTTGTATTAGCTGCCTCTATATCTCCTTCCGTGAAAGGCATACTGAAAGCACCTTCATCAAAGTTCTAGAGTGGTTTATGGGTTATTACCCAAGACTGATCGGTTAAGTGTTGACATCTTGCCTGTTTGTTTTAGGAGTACATTTGAATTCATTTAGCTAACTGCATGTTTTAAACACCCCCACCTCTTTCTTATTTTAGAATCGGTCGGTCGGGTCGTTACGGCCGTAAGGGTGTGGCCATCAACTTTGTGAAGAGTGACGACATCAGAATCCTGCGTGACATAGAGCAGTATTACAGCACACAGATTGATGAAATGCCCATGAATGGTAAGAAAAACATCAACCAGTAACAAATATTAGAAATGGTTTAGATATTAGCATGATAGTACCGGTTCTACAATTTACGTTTTTAGTAGAAATGCATGATTTTTTTCTTTCTTTAATACTGTATTTACTCAACAACAGAAGTGCATTTAGTATTAAATTAGACCCATGGCATTGTAAACCATGTCCTACAAAATTACAAAATTTCATGACAGAAGGCTTATCGCTCCAATTTTCATGTAACTTGATTGATGCCAGCTAATTTTAATATTTAGTTATTGATATTGTGTGTCTTTTCTGCCACCTGTAAACCAATCTCTAGAGGGCATGGTGTATCAGGCGTGAAGAAAGCTAAACAATTTTTGAACAGGATTTAAGCTTGATTTATGTTTAGTGGGGAAAGTTCCCTTTTGTTGTGTTGTTATTTCAATATTGCGATCGTCCTTTCTTTCTTCCAGTTGCGGATCTCATCTAGGCTGGAAAGTAGCTACCAAGTTGATACACATGGGCTGTCTGTCCTCTCATCAATAGTGTCAAGATCAGAAATTACAGTTTGGCAACGGTTTACAAACACAAGACAGCTAGGTGTATTTCTCTAAAGAAATTATCATGCCATGTAAATTTCTGTTAATATTGATGCTGTTGTCCCTTTCTGTATTTCTACGTTTTTCATCAGCAGACAAAGTTAAGCATGATTCTATTGTAAATTATAGTGTCTTTATTCACTCGTACCAATTTCCCTTATGTTGTTGCATGTGAATACTATCACAATCAGCTCACATTTAGATTTAAAACTTAATTAAATTTATTAACATTCCACCAACGACAAACTTTGAGAAATACCTTTATTCATTTGCTCAGAGCCCGTAACAGTGGTAAATATGTGTTATTATTTTTCTAGCTCTCAACAGACAATAGTTTCATTGGGTTAGAACATGGGACAAGATTTTATGAAAACTGTCGTTGGTAGCTTGCATATGACGGATGATGAATTAATGTTCAATGACATTGACATTAGTAAACTTGACATAAGTAAGCTTGACATAAGTAAACTTGTATGAACATGTATCTTGTTCTGTATACATTGTAGTATGTCAATTGATTATAAGAACTGTACAGTGTTGTATATATATTTTTACTATTTTATCTGTGGTTTAGAAGATGGAATAAGTCAGGGAGTTTCAAGATGTGCGACTATGAACATTTTAAGCATTTCACATTTTAATCTACAAAGTGAACATTTTAAAAAATGTCACTCGGCATACATTTTCTATCCGACTCAGAAATATTGATTGAAATCTTTGTAAGGGGGTGAGTGATAATCTCATTCATATGATGTAAGCAGCTTTCCTTTGTAATATTCTTTATCTTTAGCACAAAGTGACGTCACGAGGGTAACACCCAGGAGACTTACCCAAACAAAAAAAAACGACTTCATTTGGATCATCCTGAAATTATAACCTTTATGGGGAAGTTCTAAAAGCAGCTATATTGTTCACTTTCACCAAAATTGCTGTTTGAACTATTGAACAATACCTTTATACATCAAATTTATAGTGTGATTATTATACTAGCAGAATAGATGATGAATAGATTTTGAATAGTACTATATTTCTTGTGTATTGCAAAATGACAATTATTGCAAATCCTGCTTTATAGCATTCATTGGGCCAATCAGGAAATGTAGGGTGAAGCGGACACATGTATTCAGTTTGCATCAGTTGTGCATAGAATTTGAGATAAGATAAGTAACAAGATATTCCTTGCACACCTGTCGTAAAAGGTTCCATGGGAACTTGTAGTTGATCAATATTTGTATTACCCTTTTTCAGTTTGTAGCGTTTTCTCTTCTTTTTTTTTTGTAAAATAAAATAATTTGAAAGTATTTTATGGATGATCTCATTGTCTCAGTATCTAAGGTTTTCTCACAAAGAGTTGAATGGAAGAGATTTTCTTCAAGACTACATGGGAATGAGATACGTGTATTAATTCAAAATATAATTACTGTGGTAAGGGATGAGTGTGAATTTTATTTGGATGTGTCGTGGGGTAAAGCTGGGCGAGGAAACAAAAAAAGAGAGAGGGAGAGAGAGATTATGAATAGCAGGAAATGATGGATGGGGGCTTCTAGACCAGTCCAATTAGAGGTTTCTGATAAAATTAATAAATTTGCCATTATATATAAATGAATAAAAACAGAACAAAACATTGGTATTGGGAGCTTTGTAGGCAGGGGTTGAGGAAAATTTAATTACAGGCCATCTCCCCAGAAAATACAGATCTGAGATCTGACGGAAGTTTCTCGTCCGTTCCTTTTGAATAAAGGGCCTCAAAATTTGTTTGTGACAACACATGTATTGCATTTAAATATTGATTAATCTGCATCAACCCTGGTGACCGAAAATCTCCCCCCCCCCTCTGTCTTTCTCTCTTCCTCCTCTCACCCTATCCCACCCCCTCTATCTATTCTCCCTGTAACTCTTTTTCTCTTCTGCTCTTCCTCCCCTTTTTGTAAACAAATACAAAATACCCTTTTTGCACCTTCTGAATACAGCTACATAACAAAAAATGCACAAACATATCTTCTCAGAGGTGAAAGTGTTTATTGTTGAACTGCATACTTTCAAACAAGATACACTACTACAGGTTATATCAACATCATGGAATGTACAACCTGAACAAAAATAGCAATATGAAAAGCTTTGACAAAATGTACAATTTCTTACAAAAGGAACATAAGAATGATAAAATAACTCTTAAAGAACTTTATATAGGTGATGTCGGGATCAAGCTGAATAATTTTTCTTGTATGATAAAAATAAGTTACATATTTACAGTAGAGTAGTTACTTGAAAGATTGTAAAATATTTACATGAGAAGGAATGGATATTGGTTTACTGATATACCATTTATTTGATGTGTTTATAGGCACGTAATCACTAACTCCATGTGTGTATATTTGCATGATTTTGAATTTAAAGGCAGACTAAACATCATTCAGATATCATGCATAGGAAGTGATCTTTTAAAGACACGTTAAACTTTGAATCCAAAGAGAAAGCACTCCAGCAATTTTTTGTTGTTGCATGAGATGAAGTGGCAATTTGAATATAACCCCCCCCCCCCAAAAAAAAAAAAAAAAAAAAAAAACCTGCCATTCCCTCTTTCTGAAACTTTCCATCACATGATGTTGCTCTTTTTCAGTTCAGAGTATGCAAACGAATCGCATACATGTGTATAACCGAGCAGTCAAAACGTGCAATGTCAAGATATACATCGGGAATGTGCAGTTTAATCAAATAATTATATCTTCTTTCATTTGACATGCTGTAAGATAGTAATATGTGCTCTAGAATCTACCTTAATTGGATTGAATAATCCTTTCCTGATTTTGCAGTACCAGCTTATTATATTTCGATGTGGTTCATAAGGCTCTCAGCTTGATATAAAATACACAAGGTCACTTTTGAAAACTGCCCCATGCTATCTTACGACCCCCTCCCTCCCCCCAAACCCTTCCACAAAACCAATCTCAAGATGCCCCGCTCATTCCTAATCGTCTTCTCCATCCTCCTCTTCCTCATCCTCCATCTCCTCCGCGGCTTCCATGGCCTCCTGCTGGGCGGCTCTAAGGGCTGCCTCCTCCTCAGGGGTAGGGTCCTCTGCCTCGGTGATCTCGGGTCCACTGGGGAACTCCTCCTGGACTGGAGGTGGGGGAGGAGGGCTGTAGTTGTCTGGAGAGTACTTGTGACCCCAGCCAATGTACACGTTCTCAAATTTCCTAGGGAGAGGGATAGAAGAGAGGCGGGATACAGTTAGATGCAGACCAAAATTTCAATGAGATTCAATTTATAACATGTAAAATACTACTAAATAAAGAATTATTATGCTGTGTGACAGGAGAGAGAGAGAGAGAGGGGGGGGGGGGGGGGAGAGGGGGTGGACGATAGTGTTGGCAAAAACAACTTGAGTATGAAACATAATATTTCTTAAGAAAGGTGAGCATTCTTACTTGTCTGTTCCGAAGGCATAGGCACCAGGCCATAGGTTTGACTGGATGACGGCGATGGCATACTGAGGCACAAGGGAGGAGGTAAGGCGAGCACTCCATGGTGGGATGTTTTCAATCTCTGTGACAGCAGGAGATGATACAAATAAAAACATTAATAACAAACTTCTTGCATCAAGTGATCGAGTAAACCTTATTAAAGTAGAATTATGAGACCAGAGACTTGCACCAGTTTCTGTACTTTCTGAAAGATAATTACTCCTCGATAGTAAATCTCTGTAATGACAGATGTAGATAACTACTTGCACTTATTTATATCAAACATATAGCTGCTTAAGTGGACTTTTATTATATCACAAGTCATCTCAAATATCCACTTATTATCCATGTGACAAGAATAGTAACACGGGCCAGTATCAACTGCACAACAAATATTCTATTTAATTTTCAATAATTAGTCTTCCATCTAGCAATATTTCATGCCTCGTAACAATGCAAGCACAGGAATTGCAATAAAAATATAAAGTTGTAAGCATTAGGAAGTTTGCACTGTACGTTCCATTTCCGGTACCATACTCTGGTATCATGCACTGTTATCAGACAAATTATGAGCCACAGAAAATATGGATAAGACAAACTCACCAACATCTTCTGAGAGGGGTGTTAGGAGAGGAGGTCCAACCTCTGGTTCGGGTTCATCTGGTTCCTCCCTCTCCTCCTCATCTTCCTCATCTTCAAAGTCTTCCTCCTGTTGCTGCACTGGGTTGAACCATGAGCATCGACCCTGATGGAGAATGGAATGGATGTACAAAATGATGTTGAGCTGGGTTGACTAGCTATAAGCACCACAGGTTAATATGCAAACTACAAAGTTTTGAATTAATTTTGCATTAACATATTCCTGACTAACAGGCCTCCACAGTCTGTTCAATGTGCATGAAGTATCAATTTCAAACCCTCCTCTCTTTGGTAGTAATTTTCTTTACATTGATTCATCGGTACACTGTTTGTGTGTTCTCTTGAGCAAAAAAATGATTAAATACACTTAAACACAGCGCTGAAACTTCATGCACAAGAATCATACATCATCTCAATGCTGCATTAATCTGAAATATTGAATCGTCCAAAATGTTGCTATGAAACAAATCTAATTCATAACAATTCATTCAACACTTTCTTTGAAACTCGCCCTCGTCTACTAAAATAAAGCATATAGACCTAACAGCATTCATATTACCAATGAAGACAGTTTTTACCTTTTAAATGTCAAGGTGACATGATATCAAGCTTAATGAACAAGAGGGAGAGAGAGAGAGAGAGAGAGAGGTGGGAGGGGGAGAGAGAGAGAAGAGACAGAGATACAGACAGACAGAGAAGGGGGAAGGAGAGAGGAGAGGATCGAGAGAGAAAGAGGGGGGGGGGGGATCTGATTTGTTCCATACCTGAGGCAGGATGTGTTGCACATGGTGTACCCAGTTAGCCATGGAGGGGTCTACAAGATCCTTTACTGGGATGCCCTCAAAATCTGGACTCTCGATGAAGCTATCACGGTCTGATGGATGAACAAAAAAGTGTGAATTAGTCAACAGAAGAAAAACAAATCAGGATACCTAACAAGCCGGTTTCTTCTAAGGATCTGTGGCTCAAACATGCCTTTTAATTATAATATGGCTCCAATTGAGAAGATGCTAGAGATCTGATCTCCATCTCATATGCTTATCGATGACAAAACCAAGTCGTCTTATAATCAAAAGCTTATCTGAGCAACATATAATCACCTAGAATTTAATCTAATCTATTCTGAAGATGAAACTAAACATACAATCAAATCACATCCTAAGCCATATAATCCCATCACTTTCGCAACATAAATTCATGAGCATGTAGCCAGAGCAAACGTAGGATTAAGGAGAAGTATTTCTAACTCACTTCCATCTTCCTCCTCTTCTTCCTCCTCCTCATCAAACTGGTAGAATCCAAGAGGACTGATCTGAGTGCCTGCTGAGACTCGTGAAATCTGTGCCCTCAGGTAGTTGGCCTCTGTGCCATTGAAAGGTGGGTAGCTAATAATCTGGAAATATAATAAAGAAAAATAGAAAGAAAATAAATATATGAACAAATAGAATATAAAAAGAGGAGAAAAATAGAAGTTCAGAAAAAATAACGGATTTGGAAAAGGTAAAGAGAAACAGAGAGATGTACATTCAGTTATAAATAAAAGCCACTATTACCCCCCCCCCACACACACACGCACACACACACACACGTTTTGAGGGTGCAGATAGCTGCACATATTTATTGATCTACACAGATTTGTAAGCACTTTTGTAACTATGCATTCAACTATAATTTTTTTTCTCCAATTCCTTAATACATCTTCAATAAGCAAGAAGTGTTCACAGTTAATTCTGCATAGCAACTTTTGTTGTGCATGTTGCTACTGTCTACCTTCTGATTATTTTTAAATCATTTGGAAGATACTCATATGGGAAACACTGAGAAACTGTGATGAAGCATACCTGCTGGTCAAGACGTCCAGTGAAGAACTTCTTGATCTGTCTGGCTACGCTGATCTGGAGAGGAGTAATAGCCGGTAGCTTGACCCATGGTTGACCAGCTGAGTGGGTGGTATAAATACAAAGGAATGTTTGTTATTGAAGCCAAATGGTTCTCTTTCTCATAATATTCTTTTTTTTTTAATGACAATTTTTCATGTGGAGTTTTCAATATCTTAGATATTCAAACCATTGTGCTCTTAAAACATATGATCATTCTCTATAACAATATATCACTGACAGACATAAAAACATACACAGTTGATGGGTCCTTATTCCAACTCAAAATGGTGTCTACCTATTTTTATATATTCCCACTGCCTTGGTTTTTTTTTTCTTTTTCTGAAGGTCTTTAAAATGAAGCAGAAGGGTTCTATACCTACCTTATATTGGCAAAAACATACATGTATACATTCTTGAGGAAATAATGGATGTGCATGCATCTCCTTTACTTACGTTCATTGCAGACAAAGAATGTCTTCTTGTTGGTTCCTGTCCTATTCTCCTCACGAGGGATGACTGGAGGAGGTTTGAAGTCAGGCTTGGGAAGAATATCCTCTTCTTGCTCCTCTGTAGATTGATGAGTAATAATAAATGATTTGTGTTTATGCATGATTGGCAGAGCAAGTTGGCTGAGCAAGTTGGCTGAGCACATGCTTTAAAATTCTGCACAGTATGTAGGTGTGACGCCACGATAAGAAACAAGGTATAAAAGTAAAACTTATGTCCCCTTCCCCCTCTCTCTCTTTCTCTCATGTAAACATAATAAAATGAATACCATCACTTAAAATACAATGTTTGTTGTTGTTGTTTTATGGTCTTGTTATTAATTTTTGTTTCTAGCATTTAAAAATAGATTCAAACACAATTCAACCATTTCAATTTCATTGAAAAAATATCATATAGCACCTCTATATTTAAATCAAAGCTATTCTATATGACCAAAGTATGAATGTGTCTCTCTTTGGATCTTAAATTGTAAAAGTTAGATTATAAAAAAAATCATACCTCCTTCTCCTTCCTCATCATCCTTTTCTGTATCTGGCTCCTCAGTCTCATGCTCCTAGTTAAAGAATAAAACAAATGCACAAATTAGTCCATGCTAAGAAACTTTATAGTGGTTCATGAATTAAGAGCACAATATAGTTTCTTCTAGCCTTTAAGGATTGGTGTAATAAAGAGAAGTATATTATCCTGTTTTGCATGCTCTGCCAATGATAACTGAAATATTGGATATTGAAACATCTTTTAGACAAATTTTACTTTTGTAGTAAAAATGAACAAAGTATTTCCAAAGCTTCAGCTCTGATTATAAAGAGGTTATCATAATTGAACAAAGGTAATTACACTGAACAACAATATCTTACAGTTCATCAATACATATTGTGTCGTGAATGAATGTTAACCTCAATAGGAGAATCTGCCACTGTAAATAATATCAACACTTTTCTTTAACTGCCCCCCCCCCCAAAAAAAAAAATGTTATTCTCTATTCTTCTCATGCATACCTCTTCCTCTTCTTCCTCTTCCTCCTCTCCTTCCCTGTATTCCACCTCAGCCACAATGTAGTTCTTCTCTGTACCAAAGAGCTTTCCCCAGAACCTGCAGGACTGGAGAGGGTAGTTGTCTACCAGTTGCTTGAGGGCAAGGTAGATCCTCATCATCTCCTCTCGGCTCACACCAACCTGGGTCAAAGGTCAAGCATACAATAGTTAATAACAATAATTACATTTAAAGGGCGCGTTTCTAAGCGCACAGGTGGTACTGTCTAACTTAGTATAATTATTCAACATGTTCAATAGCTTAAAAGCAACGAAATAAATAAAAGATTACTAATACATACAATTCAGTTTAATGGAATTAACTACTTGTGTGCGCCTCCAGTATACTATAACTGATTAAAATAGTTAACATTGTAATCTATATTTTGTTCATTTATTGGCTACCAAATATCATGACATTAAATTACATCATTTAGAATGACCAGTATATACAATTCAAGGATAAATTATACCATGAATAAGAGTGTAATCCAAATTTCTAATAGCGTATTTTGTCCAGGATAATACTTTTGAACAAAACAAATGCGTTCAAATGTTTAAACATTAATACCGGTATAGGTTATGTTAAGATTTATATATTTTGATATACAACAACAGAACTTATCCCACATAACCAAGCTCAAGAAGATGGAATATGACTCACTCCTGCTTGTTCAAAGTGATACATGAGCTCTGGGAGATTTGGCAACGGGGTCTCAACTTCATCTTCACCTCCATCATGTTCAGCTTCTTCTTGATTCCTCTGCAAAAAGCAACAGAAAAACAGACAGTGTAATAAACATGATAAATTCATCATTGAATGGGTACTTTAGTCGACAAAGCTACATATTTGTTTTATATATGCAAACATCATGCATGTAATGCCATCGAGTAGATTGAAAAGGCACTTTTAAAAAAACAGGCTGCTAGAGATAGAAAGAGAGCCTTGGTTAAAAGTTAGAGAGAGAGAAAGCAAAGTAGAAAAACAAGAGTATGTAAACCTACCTCAAAGAGAATCCTCTGTGTTTCTCCTAGTTCAACTTCTGCTGTTTTGTCTACCTTGTCTAGGATCGTGTCTGATGTCGATGTGAACTTTGACTTCTTCACATTCTTGCTGATGTCCTCAAAGAGGTCTGAGAGAAATTTATGAAATTATTTCAAACTATTTGATTTCAAGTTATATACAGTATATTCTGACTATATAACACTTCTTTACAAAACAAACAAAAATAGTAAAATTATGATATTCTCAATTCAATGTGTTAAGAAGAATCATAAAAGTGATATGTATTAACAATTTGTGATCTGTAATTTCCAATCACTCATGGTTCAGCTTTTTTTTCTTCTCTATTTTATTATCATGTTTTATGTGTCACAAAGAAATTGACTTTGATCCGAAGATATACACAAAAGTATTTAAAATCTAAATTACTCACCTACTACATTCTCCGGTCTCTCATCTAAAACCTTTGTCAGAATTCTGCTAAGGTGATCATATCTGGTAAGAGAGTAGAATTCATAGTGTAAATGAACAGGTCTAAATGTGGATGACTTGAAATCTACTGTAATCATACACATTTGTGATGAAATCAAATAATGTTGGTTACAATGACTGTATCGATGTTTATAATACCTCAAAGTATCTGTTACAGCCTTTATAGACTAATGAACTTTAAGCAGTCCATAGCAAAATATACCAAAGATACAAGGACTACTCACTGGTATATAACTCAAACATGAAAGTGTCAAATTCATATATCTCTTTAAGTCATCTCAATTACTGTAAATATACCAATACAAAACAATGAAATTAAAATATCAATAGTTTGGTAAAATGTCATGGTAGTCAAGAATTAATTGTAAAACAACACTGCATTTTTGGGTACCACCGTCACTAGCCTGAATGATGTTATGATTTTGAAAAATTATTTGTGCCAGCAAAAAATAAAAAATAAAGATCACACTAGGCCCTACTGTCACTGTAGAAATCCTTAATTTTAAAGAATGATCAATGGTGATAGTTTACAAAATATCAGGGAAATGAAATAAATATAGCTAGCTTTTAACAGAATACTGATCACACAATTCATTCTTACTATATTTCATTTAAAAAAAAGTAAATAGACTAGATTCACTGGACCTTTCTTTAATTTCATCTTGGATTCTTTTCCTCCTAAATACTCTGAAGAAGAGTTTTGACTGGAGGTGGTGGAGGGTGGACGATTACATTTTGGGAAAAAGTTCTTTAGTAACTGCATTTTTAAATGAGAGCGGGGAGGTTTGGTCGATGGTTGCTTGTTGTAGGTTATTCCATGTCTTTACAGTCCTTGGGAAATATGAGTTGGCATAGACGTCCGAGTTTCATCTCACTTGGTTAGTAGCAACTTGGGCATAGAAGTAATCTTATTCATACTGACAGGGAGAAATCAGTAAGTAATTTGGCAAGCATTGTGAGATATTTTACAAAAAAGTCTATCAGTATCACTAAAGATTTAATTAAAGTAGATCTAGATCTAGTCTAGGTCTAGATCTAACACTAACACAGTGACAGCCATAAAACAGTCACAGTTAGAATCTTGATCACGGAGTTTGATTTTGCATCAGCTTGATTTCTTTCTTTCTTTTAACCTGAGAAGATGTGGTCTTTGTAGACCCCAATTGTTAATTTTGTTTTTATAATTATTATGTGCAGTTTGGATAATTAACAGCAGCAAGCTGTGTTAACTTGACAGCTTAAATATTGTTTTAAATTTAACATTGAATAATTGATTGACAAGATAATTTAAGTATCAATCCATATCCTGTCCTTCTTTAGTTGTCTAAAGTTACTAAGTACTTACAAATTGAGATTTGATTTGTTGCTTGCTTTCAGTAGGTAGGCCTTTGCATTCACCAGTGCCTCTTCTGTTGGAGTAAGATTCACAGCCATATTTGGTGGAGTTGCAACTGCTGTTCCTGTTGGAGTCTGTGGCTTGGAGTTGCCTGTTTTGGGAGTTCCTTCATTATTTTGAGGTTCTTCCATCATTTAAGTCTATCTCTACGCAGTTTCAAATATGTGGCTCGATATAGTTGTTCCGTTTTACTCAAGGTCTTTAAAAAATAATAGCAGCAGATGCAGATTTTACACCTCTGGCTCTTCTCACTCTCAAAACCGAGGGTCCGCGTCCGTCTGAAGTGTGTTGCCTACTTCGCTCTCACTCAGTTAAACTAGCGTTGTTCCGTCCTCAATTTGCAGGTTCTAGAACAAAACGAATCAGTCAAAAATGTAAAAAATATTTCAGAAATATTATATTAGGCAATGATAAACAACAATTTGAAGAAAATTGTACAATTAAGTGAAAAGCACGGCATAATTCATCGAGTATTTACCAACAACATCCATACACGTTCTTTCACTGACTCGCGGCCTGTTGCTATGGGATCTCGCCGCATAAATATCATTGCCATTACGTCACAGGTGAAACGAAGTTCGTCCCTATCGGTCTTTTCCAGGTTTGCTTTTAAGAATTAAAAAAATGGCTTATTAGAAAATATTTGTATACCTTAAATTTATAATAAAAATATTATAGAATATTTAGTATTTATAAATTGTTGAAAATTTGATATTTTTGGAGATTTTTCTTTTTTTTATAATCAATTGAAGATCTGTAAATAGTTGTTGCCAGTCTCTATTTCGGTGTCAAATCTTGTTTTTGTGGACTAATAATACCTGATTAACAACCTTTTCTCAGCAATTGCGTGAGTTTTTACATGATATTCTCGATATTTAAATATAGCCTAGCTATTTCAGCAAACTTGTGTGGAATGTAGTTTGCCGTATACTGCTTATCTTGTATTGTTTACCCTTGCCGCGAATCGGAACTCGTCTTTTTATAGAACCACTGCACTAGCGCATAGCGCTAGGCCAGCGCCTCACGGTGGCCGAAGAGCTAGCCACGATCTGCAGCGCAGCAAGCGAGACGCCCAGCGGAACTCGACTGCCAGCGATATAGAAAAAACGTGTCCGCGTCCGTGGGCCGAGCGCGCCCGAACTAGCCGCAGCGTCTTCATGGTCGTACACGTCGGTGTCGTCAAAAAGGGAAGGAAGGAAAGAGGATGGAGAGAAAATGGAAAGGCTGAGACTAGTGAGAGGAAGAAAAGAGGAAGGAAAGAAAATAGATAAATAAGATTAAGAAGAAAAGAAAAGAAATTCAAAGGGAAAGAAGAAGAGTGACTGATGTGATATGACTATGAGTATGAGTAGATCTATGAGAGATCTCTCATAGTCAGAGATGAAACTTAAATGAAAGGGATAAAAGATAAATCATGAACATGATCATGGTGAAGAGGAAAGAATTACCGGTAGATCTAGAAGAAATAGAACAGAAACGGGAGAAATGAGGAAGAAGGCTGCCAAACTAAAACAAAATGCAGAACAAATTTATATCCAAGACTTCATGGCACCTGCACCTTACTGGTGTACACGCAAACAAAATAAGTTGAAGGAAAAGGTGCCACTTCAACTTCTTTTGTAATGAATGATTCCATTACATTAGTTCCATCAAGAACGTCAAACAAATTTTTTGTTTTATTTGTTGGACACATAATCATGCAAAACTAATTGTATACAAAAGTCATGTTTGGTACTTTGGGGTCTCATTAAAAAAGTTAAGTCCATGGATACGCTCTATGAAATTAATCTACAGTGTAGATTAGAAAAAGAAATGTTATATTAAATACAACAAGAATAGTTTCCAAGAACAAGTTTTCTTGGTATCCCCTCTCGTCATACCTCTCTCTCATAAGCGATCCAACCACATGTTAAAGGGCAAGTCCACTCCAAATTTTTTTTACTGTCAATTAAAACAGAAAAATCAGACAAACCAATGCAAGCATGAAATTTCACAAAATCTTTTATGAATTTTGAAGAATTGATACTATTTTCTGAATATTGTATATTCATTAATTTAATATTGATTTTTATATAAATAAGGTTATCAAATTTCACATTTTTAATGATTTAACTGGAAAAAAATTACTCTATATTACTTAGTGCATCCACACAAAAAACATGAAGAATTAAGATTCTTAGGGGGGAAATAGGAAATGTATATTATCAATATAAAGAAAATAATTAGAGGATAGTGAGGACATGACGTCACAGACTCATGAGTTGCCAATTTGTCTAGTGATTTTCAAAGTTTTTCATGTTTAAATTAAAAATTCATACATTCTTATTAGTTATCCGAATTTGCTCAAACTTTCGATTGGTTTGTATGATTTGTCTGCTTCTATTGAAAGTAAGTTATTTTTGGAGTGGACTTTGTCTTTAAGCTTAAATGTAATTTCATGAAAAATACCCCCAACACTGAGGGAAGACAATGATAGTCACTGTCAGTGGTTGTGGAAATCCCACAGAGTTCTAAAACAAAGAAACAAACAAATTAACAAAATATAAATCATATGCAAAATTGATAGCTTAAAGCTACAGCAGCATTGTTCTACCAAGGAGCTGCAAGACATCTCTAGCAGTGCCATGAGAGAAAACAATATTTTCAAACAAAATGTTAGAAATTGCTACTTATTTTCGTGAGAAAATACAATTTTAGAATTTAGAGACAATATATTTCTGATTTCTGCACTCTCTTTGCTCCCTCGCAACATTTAGAAACATGATGATGTCAGGCAGTGACATGCCTGGGCAGTGATGTGTCTGAATGCCTTTATAATAAACAAGGTGCCAGAATATCTTTACATTCGGCAAAGGCTTTTTAGCAAGGTCAAATATCATATCCGGAACTTATGCAGGATTAGAAAATATCTTGACGAAAGTACCACTCATGCTGCAGTCCGTGCCTTAGTTTTATCTCGTCTTGATTATTGTAACAGTTTGTTGAGTGGCACAACAGCAAAGAACATTAACCGTCTTCAGCTTCTCCAGAACCAGTCTGCACGCCTCATCTTCAAACAACCAAAGAGCACACACACCACGCCCTTGTTGAACTCTCTGCATTGGCTTCCTATTCAACAGCGAGTGCTCTTCAAGACCTCCACCCTTGTCTTTAAGTCGTTACACAATCTCTCTCCCTCATATCTTACTGATCTCGTTCATGTTAGGCACTCCAGTTACAACCTAAGATCCAACACTCGTACAGTTTTAGATACCCCAAGGTGTCGAACCAATGCTGGTAAGCGGGCATTCATAGCCACTGCTCCAAAATCATGGAACAATCTCCCCAATTTTGTACAAACTGCTGATTCTCTAATGACTTTCAAAAAACACCTCAAAACACACTTGTTTAACTAATGCCCGCTTACCAGCACTTGTTCTTGCTCTTCTATTACCTGTCTTACCCTTTATTTTGTTCATTCCTATATTGTTACATACATGTCTGTTGTTAAGCATCTTTCTATTTTGTTAATTGTTCATTGTATATGTTAATTAAGCGCTTTGTATCTACTTGTAGAAAAGGCGCTATACAAATGTTCATTATTATTATTATTATTATTATTATTAAGGTGCTATAAATTTAGCCTAAAATACATATTAATTTTTAAATTTTACAATGCAAGTTTGCTTCACTTGCTCTGAACATTTAGAAACAGGATGATTCTGGGCATGGAGATGCCCGACTAGCACATATTCATGTATAATTCATTTAAGTGACTGAATATATGATATTTGTATTCATGTATTCTGCATCATGGTCCCCGCATACATAATTTTATATCTTATACATGTATAGCGGTACTGATATCCTTTGGCAAGATATTAATCTACAATGTACATTAGCAACTCTCAATCCAGGTGTATGAATACATGTACCCAGTAGGAAGACATTCCTTGGATGCTTGAGCACCTTATGGTACATGTAGCTTAACTAAAGCCGGGGTAATGATATGATTGCAGAGCCCTCAGGAGAAAGACATTCAATTATTATTATTATTTCAGGTAATGATTTTCCAAGTAAATAAATAACAATTTTGCTGTACTAAAAGTGTCATTCTTTTTTGCTTGCTCGCTCGCAAATTTAGAAAACAAATACTGGTATGTCGCCTTAGTAAACATAGCATCTAACAGTAACATGTGCACTTTCCCCCACTCAAAATTAAAGACTACAGTGTACATTTGATAACAGAGTTTCTTTAATATACAATACATACACAATACATGTATGTTATTAATAATGAGAGGAAAAGCAAATTCTAGATTTGCAGCAAAAATTTGATTGCATACATGTATATAAAAACTGCACTGATCTATATTGCCAGTACACTATTATTCTAATATTTTATATATAATTTATATCATATAGACCTACATTTATCTTTTAATTGTAGCATATTGAAAAATGAAATTTCATTTTTGTGGAAATAAGTTTTTTTTTTTTTTCTCACTAAAAGGTACTTTTGTGTACTCTTTGTTACATGTAAATATACTTTCATTCATTCATTAATTTCATTTATTGGTCCAATTTACATTTAAACATGGACAATTGTTTTGCTCCCATTAATAGAAAGGCTCAAGTAATTATACAGTACATGGATATCTATTATCCAAAGTATTGTTTGTCAAAGCGAGGTATTGTTCTACATTAATTTTGTTGTGCTGTCTAATGAGGCATTTTTAGTTGGTTAATTGCTTATTGATCCGATCAATTCTGACTTTTTCTGCATTAATGATAGTGTATGGTCTGTATCCACGAACATCAAGCATGACAAACTTAACCGTGATACGTACATATTTTTTTGATGATCGAAAGGCACATCTACACATGTATGTGGTTTCAAGAGCTTTAATAAAATTCATTTTCCTTCATCGTAATATCTTGGCCTTCTGGGCGTGGAGCCTTTTTGACTCGGGCCTAATTATTACTGTATGATTGTACATTTTTCAATTTCAAGAGTGCAGTGAACATGTCAAAACAATAATTAACCATCTTAAATTGCATGAGCTCTGAATTTAATCAACAGAATGAGAAACAAAATCTACTTTGAAATCAAATTCAAAAATGCTGGCTGCATTTATTTGGATAGCATAAAATAATAAAATTTGAATAAGTGGAGGCTAAACTTATTTCTATCTTTACTTGTTAAACTTAACACGTACCGTATGTAAGTCCCCATGAACATGAGAACTGTACTTGAACATTAAACTTCACATGGGTTGAGGTACTGTAAATTGGGACATTCACTTTTTGGCATGCTTGGTAAATTACATACATGTACAAGGTTGTCATTTAAAGGGAAAGTCCACCCCAGGATTTTTTTTAGCTGACGATATAGACCTAATAATACCATGAAGAATGATACAAGTCTCATTAAAATCCATGATCACATAACGAAGATATATCGACTTTTTTATCGAAAATCAGCCGCCCCCCAAATGCAAATGCGTTACATGGGCAAAAAACGATCGCCAAAAAATAACCGATAGTATCGAAATTGTGACGTATGTTGCGAGCTGCCTTCTTATTTCGCAGACATTCACTTTCGCTCGCGGTACACTGTTATCGCACTGACACGACGAATCATGAATGAAAGTGAAAGCGAAAGTGAATGTCTCCGAAATAAGAAGGCAGCTCGCAACATACGTCACAATCGTTTCATGCCCATGTAACGCATTTGCATTTGGGGGGCGGCTGATTTTCGATAAAAAAGTCGATATATCTTCGTTATGTGATCATGGATTTTAATGAGACTTGTATCATTCTTCATGGTATTATAAGGTCTATATCGTCAGCTAAAGAAAATCCTGGGGTGGACTATCCCTTTAAGCAAATAACTTTAAATGTCAACCCACATGTACAGTACACAGCACATGTAATTGGCATACATGTACATTGTGCTTTCAAGTTTCAAGGTAGGGCAAATAACTTATGATTATTGCTGCAGTATACAAACACTAAATCATGCTTAGGTTGTACCAATATTACTAACTACATGTATATAAGGTTGTTCAAATTGTACTTTCAACTTGCAGCCTCCAGAAAGGTGATTACTTTTAAGTATTAAGTGGTTGTATTTTCCATTCAACCTTGATGTCAACAAACCAATTGTCAAATACCAGATGCACCCCAATAGTTTTCCATTGTATTGTATAGTATTTTGGATTGTTGATTGATGCACCATTCCAGTCGTCATTATAGTCAATTCTATCCCCCTTTCATATCAAATAAATTGGAATGTTCCAATCCGGGATGACAGTGCAATAAAACCAACAGTATTAAAAACCAACTACACTGTACATGTACAACTGTAACAGACTCAGTTAAAACATGTTGCGTACATGTACATGAACTTCTGGGCTAGACTTGGAAAATTTTGTGAACAATTTTTGTTGTTATTACACAGTTCAATACTAGCATAAACAGGGGTTCAGGACACATTGTTACCCAAAATCTTCCTTTTAAAACATTACAAAACTACTTACAATCAATACAATCAATCTTGAAAATCTACTGAATGATTAGTCTTGTCTATGTCTTTATTAATATATGCATGACTTTCTAGTCCTGAAATCGGTAAAGGGTAGTCCATCTTGTCTATGTCCATGGCTTACGTATGTCTACAATCAGATCCAAGCATTCAAGCAAATACCATTATCATTTGTGCAAACACTGGGGTACAATAAAGGTGCTTTAATTATTTCAAAACCTTACATGTACATTGGCAAGTGCTAACTTTATCCCACTTTTTGATGCATTGTATTGTACACTAAATATACAGTAGATTTTGGATTGTGAAAGGAAAATATCAGTCATAAAACACTTATAAAAAGTTTATGCTTGAGCTGAGCATAATAGCCTATATATGTATAAATTTGAGTACTGGTATTTTACAATCATGAATTCAGTTTTACTGGTTTGGTATGAAAGGGGTGAAGTACAGTGTAGTACTTGCACACACCCATCAATAAACCCCTGTACATGTACCGGTACCTCCTTGTTAATAGACATTCCTACCATTCCAGTGTATAGAGCCAAACTTCTTTTAATGAGCTATGCCTCTTGTCAAGGACCGGATACTAATAACAGAGATATGAATAGGGTCAGGGTTTGTCTGTTATCTCTGTCCTAAAGAGATGGGTTCCACAGAATCAGGTACAATAGTGTGAATAGGGATACAGCATTTATTCTACATGTAAATGTAAATGGAATTAGACCAAGAAGTTGTAAGGCTGAAGCATTCCTTGATTACACTATGGATTCTTTTCACAGAGAAATATGCCCATGTCTTTTTTTCTCCACACAATATGAATAGGGTATGCATCTTTCGTTATGGAGTAGATTCTATCTCATACATGTAGATCTGCCAATGTTTGAAAGTAGATTGGGTTATTTTCATTGAGATTTGGCCTTATAAAAGGCTAAAACAAAATCAAATGAATTAATATTTCCAAATGACAGGAACCTGTACAGTTTTTTTATACCTAATGTACAATGTACGATACATGCGTACATTGTATGGTCCCTTGATTAGATATGAATGTTTCTTTTCTTCAGAGAGAAAGGACGGACTGAATCTTTATCAGTACATGTTTGCAAGTTTTTACAGTTTACAGGATATACAGTGTGTCTCAAAATACAAAAAATCATTTAAATTAATATTCTTGGAAAAAGTAAAGAAAAAACAAATCAAACAAACAATTTGGATTTGTTGTGATAATGTTGTGCAGAAATCTCAACACCATTGTGCTACAGTGCATGTAAAGAACACTGTCAGACTGTCCCTATTCATTATTCAACCTGAAAAGTGCATCAAATTGTTTTGAAGACCGAAAATAAATTGGTACTAGCAAGGACATGCTAACATGCTTTGTATTGGCCCACAGACTGCTGCGTTCTTCAAGTTCATGTATGTTTACCTACAGTGTACGTGTACATGATTGACACATGTATGATTACAACAGTGTACTCTATTACAATGAAACATGGATAGTGGATACATGAGCAAGTTGTGTAGGCACATGCTACATTGTATGTACATTGTACACACAATTTTGGTAAAGTCTGCTAAAGTAAATCAGTGTAAATTTCTTAATTCAGACATTGATGTGGTATACATACAAATATAACGCCTGTAAAAGTGTTTTTGAGTGTATATACTTTCATCCAGTTAGTGTTTATGTCTTAACATCCTTTTCATATCTGAGGATGCTTTATTTTTTGCAGTTTATCTTTCGAACTAGAGTAAATTTATTTAGGAAACCTCATAATAACATGAACAAAAAGGTTTTGCCAAACAGCAGTTTTATTGTTTGATCTCTTGGCAGCGTCTCTCGAAACTGTCAAAAGTTCATGTTTGCCAATATCCCAACGAAAACTTGAAACATGGGTGTATTAAAATTAACACACTTTTCAATGAGATGCTGGTGAAATTGCACTGTGACCGCTTCTTGAGACTAGGCCCAGCTTACTTTCAAACTGTGCGATCATAACTGTTGTCATCTTTGACTGATATTTTACAGTCATAACTATTAACAATATTTGATTGATCTTTTACAGTCATAACTTTTTACCATATTTGATTGATCTTTTTCTTTCTCAGATGTTCCCAATGTAGAACATGCTCCTGAGGAAGAAAGATTCATCCAAACCACTACCTCCTGAAGGCATTGCTGGCAAGTACACCAAGAAAGAGACATCACCATGGTTACAGGGTAAGCAGCTGCTTTCATCAATGGAAACTTTGTTATGACCTTTGATCCCTACTGGTATCGTTATGATGTTATCCATATGTTCTAAAGAAAATGATGGGGAGAGGGAATGATTCTTGCACGAGCACAACCCATTTCTATATCGGGAATCAGGGTATTGATATGAAAACCTTGCATCTTTGAACTTTGAAATAAAAAGTTTCAAGTAAATCTTAACAAAGGGATAAAGCTCCACTATATTTCAAAGTTCTTTATAAGCTATGTATGATACATGACCAGGCAAAGAAAAAACCAAATGTACGAGAAATAGAATATATTTTTCTTTGTTTTTCAAGAAAAAATATCATAGAATTCATAAGTTACATGTAGTTGAACTTGATATCAATTAGCTGACAGTTATTGATGACTTCAGGGGCCCGTTTCTAGAAACCGTCATAAGTCTAACTTCTTGACTATCCCATTGAAACGTGTGTTATAGAATTAACCCGCGTTTCAATGGGATAGTCAAGAAGTTAGACTTATGATGGTTTCTAGGAACGGGCCCCAGTATTCCTAATTGTATCATAGCCTGAGTTCATAGTCTCTGAATTTATATCAGGTTGTGTCGTTTACTGATATTGTGGAGATGAAATGTCAGGCTTATGATTTTGTTTTAACTGTCACGAATTTGTCATGTGCGATAATATCTAAACATTCAGGATGACATGTACATGTAAACACATATTAATTGCAGATACCACTATCTTCAAACATTATGTAGTGCTAATTTTACAGAACTTGTTATTTGTTTTTTATTAACCAGGCTACATGAGCCCTGTTCAGCGCAACGGTCCTTCTATGAAGAGGCCATCGCAGATACCTTCAGGAGGACAGCCCGGGACCACTAACCCAGCCGTACCCCAGTGGGAACCGATAGGGGCACCCGTAGGGCGACGCCCTGGTCTAGCTCAGCTGGGTCTGCCAGACTTCAACAAAGACAATGGACAGGCACCAACAGGTAACCACATCATCATCGATATCATTCTCCTCCTCCTCTTCCTCTTCCGCATACTCATCCTCATTCTTCCTCTCCTCCTCCTTAAATCATCATCGACATCATCATCTTCTACATTTTCCTCTTCTTGCTATTATTCTCCTATTCCATTGCACCTACATGTATACTTTGCAATACTTCATTTTTATAATGGGCAAACTGGTATTAGTCATGACACTCTTTTAAAAATATCATTAGTTTTGATGAATAATTATTTATTTAACTCTTTCTTTATTTTGTATACTTTTCCTCTCAAGAACACCATAGCGGTTATGGTGACCGTGGTGTACCCACTCAACAACGAGGGGGATCTCCCCTTCTCCCTGCCAGTGCCTACAGACCAGATAAACCACCTCAACCACCTCATGCTGGTAAGTAGAAAATAACAACTGTGAAGTTACATGAACTATCAATATGTTAATAAAGATTACTGGTAACCACATTGACGAATACCCAAAAGTGTAGTCATGCCAATTCAGGGAGAGAAATCTGTGCCCCTCCCCCATCCCGAACCCGAAATGATTTTGGAATCAATTACCCATCTTCCAGATTTAATGCATTCGCCTGATATCCTGAAGATGAGGGACCCCCCTATCATAATGTACAGTAAGAACAAAACAACTTCAGATGAAACTCGAGAAGAATGCCTTTTGTAGTACATTGACTATTACATCTTGTTGACAACTATGATTTAGTTACAGATTTTGGAATTCATTGTAAATGTGCTGGATTGAGTGAAAATTGTATGTGATTTATCATCAGGGACCCGTTTCACAAAGCCTTTTTTCAATGACAAATGACTAAAATCAGTGACAAATAACCAATCAGAGGCAAGGATTTCAGTAGCTTATAACAAAAACTGTCATTTATCACTTGTTGACAAGTTTTGTGAAACACCCCCCCCCCCCCCCACCAGATCTCAATATCATATTGAATAATGATTACTGTTGATTGATATTTCAGGGAATGTACCAGACTTGCCTCTTCCTCCAGGCTGGACTGTAGACAGGACAATGAGAGGCAGGAAGTTTTTCATTGAGTAAGTCAAACTTCTCTTATACACAGGTTGTTGTTGCAGTATTATGCTGATATTGACTGAAGAGGAGAGAGATGTCATATTTTCGTTGTATCTCGTTACCATTAAGGTGGTAATCCAACCCAAAAATCTTATCAGTGTAATTTCAATAGGGGTAAATGAACATGAGAGCAAAATGTGACTACAGGAAGTCTTTAAAATATAAGTTTGGTCCAGTTAGAACCATAACAATTCATTTGAATTTTCATTAAAATTCACTCTTATGCAGTTTACGGTTTTGGATGCGATTTCTTCTTCCACACTAACTTAATGTCCAATGCATAACAGGCATCACTCTGTAAGATTCATTCTAAATACTATCTGCGCATGGGCAGATAAAGGTCAATTGTTCCCAAATTGTAAAACCCATCAGGGCGAATACTGGTATCGTGCTCATAAAAATCGGTAATCAGTATTCTTCTCAAGAGGCAAAGAAAAGGTATTCATTAAAGGTAATACAAAGTTTTGGGAAATTTTGAAAATTGGGTGAATAGTGAATCTTTACAATTTTGATATATTTAGATGCCCCTGTGGATGTATTATAAGCACTAAAAAAATTAACCCCTAAAACACTTCTGTTTTCGAGAAAAATTGAATATAAACATTTACCGGTGCTCCCGGTAAATTTTGATAAATTTCAAATGGCGACTACGGCCGTACAATGGTAGCTGCGACCATGGAAATCTCGGAATATGTAGTTGTGATATATAATTTCCAAACGGGAATAGCCAATCGGTCGATTTTAGTCAAGAAACATTATTTCATAGCTAAACTAATATCTTGACCTTGAGAGGGAGCTATACAACATAAAGGGTTTATTATTTATAATTTCATAACTTTAGACTCGATTTCAATCGGGACAACGATCAATGAATATTGTAGGAACGCATATGCTTCCGATATGTTAATTTAAACCAAATTCATGACCCCATACCGAAACTTTGTAATACCTTTAAGCACCTCCATCACTTTGGCAGTGATTATTCTAAAATCACAAGTTGGACGTATCCATCATATTAAAGATCTGTGGATATTTAAGGGTCTTGCATACCAAATCTATTTACGCACTGGCTTATTACACCAAGTTATGTTCCATCAGCACTCACTCACTCAACTGATTCTATCCCAATTTATTTTGATACATCTTCCTTTGTTTCCCCAATGCAGTCACAACACTCAGACGACGCATTGGAGTCATCCATTAGAGAAGGAGGGGTTGCCGCCTGGATGGGAGAAAGTAGAATCCAGAGAGCATGGCACCTACTATGTCAAGTATGTATTCATTCTTATCTGTCCGTGAACAGTCTTGGGCTTGTGATGCAAAATATATTTTTGTAAGAACATAAAAATGAAAAGAGTCTCAAACAACATACAACAACAAAGGCATGCTTCTTTCACTTGGAAATGTCTATGTGCATATTTATGTGTGTAAATTTTACAAGTTAAACATCTTTAAAAAGTAATTTGATCTGTTCACTCATTTATACTACAGATTTCACTTAGATCGTATCTCGTGTTCAAGCACCATTTCTTCCATAATCTTTCTTTCTTATTTTCCAGAATTTTAAAGCATTTGTATTGTTGTAGAGATGTAGTCCATTGTACCTTCTTAATGTATTTTTTTAAGCATAGACTTTGATAAGCTTTATTATGTCCACCATGGTGTGTCTGTATGTGTATCTAGCTCTCTGTTTCCCTTTTCCTACTCAGCCTTTTAATAGACATATCCCTTTCAGTTTTCCTTGGTATATATACATCCATCTCTTTATCATTATCTGACAGCCATGTTTCAAGGACAGCACAGTACAGGCATCCAAACGCGCCCAAGATTCCCAGATACGAACCTACCCCACCCATCCCAAAGAGTCTGCCCATCCCACCCCAGTCATCCAGCCTCAACCCTGCATCCCGTTCAGAGGGGCAACCAGGCCAGGCAAACAACTTCTGGGTTCCACCCAACCCCTATCTTTATACAGGTGAGACCACAGGAAGTGATGAATAGTGGCAACCTCTATATAGAGACAAGCTGATCATAGAAACAACCTGGGGTGTTTCACAAAACCTCTTATCTATAACAAATGCTAAATTTCAATGACAAATTTGCTCTCAGCCAATCAGATGCCTTGATTTCAGTAGCTTATAACAGTAGCTTGTAACTTTTTATTGATATCAACTTTTATGAAACGGGGGTCCTGGTCATAGTGCTGACTTTCATTGTTGCCTTCCAGACCTGAATATTTTGGAAAGGCAATGTCTAGAAAAAAATGATTATCATTTCCATTTGTTGACTTCTATAGGCAGGATTGACTGTATATGATAAGGACTGCGAGATTAAAAGACATACATATATGCATGATATATAAAGAGTTGGATTGGATTTTTTCCCCTTTTGTTGCATGCTTATTGGGATATGTTTTCCAATTAGCAACAATACCAATTAAATTAATTGATTGCTATTTTTGCAATATTTTTTTTTTAGCATTTGATTTGTGATAATATACCTGGGACTATAAATAAAATGTTGATAGTTATCATCCCTTAGCACATGCTTGTTAAGGACGCTTATATTTTACACAGAGAGTGAGAAATAAAATCTTGATAGTAAGGAACGTCTCAAAAGTAATCACTGATAACATGTGCCATCACATTAAAAAAATATATATACATATCCCTGTTGTTTGCAGAAATACCTAATTGGTTGGACGTGTACTACAAAGCCTCCCCTGAACATGACCATAAGCTCAAGTGGGACCTGTTCAGACTGCCCGAGTTAGATGCGTTTCAAGCCATGCTAACAAGGTTATACAAAGAAGATTTAAGAACAGTGGTAATGGACTATGAGGCTTACAGGCAATCGTTACTCAGGGAGATCGAGAGGCGGCATGTCAGACAATTACATATACAGGTACAGTATGGAAATGTGTGAAGTGACTCTTTTCACGGTGAAAACATTGGATGAAATGACTAGATGATTACATAATCCTTACTTTGGAAATATGTAGGATCAGGGGGGCGTTTCACAAATATCCTAAGTCGAACTCAACTCTAAGTTGGACTTAAAAATTATGGAGAGCCATTTGTAGCCTTAAAGTAAAATATATTCTAAAAAGCGAAAGTTCAAGTATTTTAGACTTTTGATAAATTCCACATCAAGAACATTCTTCCTGATTATAGAAATTATGAATGATTTGTACCAACATTTTATGCCTTTTAAAATAACTTCTATAAAATATTTTTATAGATGCTAACTGCTTTCCATTATTGTCATGTTCAACTTAGGATCTTTTTTAAACACCACCCAGGTCACTTAGATATTTTATAGAATAAGCAAAAATTACGGAAATTAATTTGGATCAAGTAATTGTTTTGTTTGAGATGAAATAGCACTCTCTTTGTTCTTACCCTAATGGCTCATAATAAGTTAGCTTTGACGTAAAATGTGAAGAGACAAATTATTTATTAAATTAAAACAAGACTTCATAAATTTGAGCCTTACCTCTTACATGGATGACTGATATCTCTTTGCTTCCTGAATGCATATTTCTATCATGCTGAATAATGTTTCACTCATGTCAGACAAGGATATATTGGGTTTGATCTTGAAAATATTACATTTGAGTTTCCATGACCCCTGCCTTATTAACCATGAAACTATTGAATGAACTTCTTTTGTTATCCCTAGCAGCAACAGCAGTTAGCTTACCAGCAACATGGCTACCCACAACCCTCTCATGCTCATGGCCACCACCCACAGCAACAGCAGCAACAACAACAGCAACAACATCAACAACAACAAAGGCAAGTCAGTCAACTCAATCAGCATCAACAACATGCAGGTATAATGCAGCAACATGAACAGCAGCAACAAGCATTGTCCCACCAACAACAGCTTACAATGTTGTACCAACAGTTGTTAGAACAGCAGCAACAACAACATCAACAAAAACTCCGCCAACAGAACCAGGGTGCTAAAGATGGCAGAGAAACAAGAATATGAAGAGGTTATTTGAGATCATTTTGTTTCTGTTCACAGCCAGATTATGATATCTGGCTGCATGTGTCAATGCAGTCAACTTGCAATCAGCAACACGGATGTGAAAGTGGATCGCATGAACGCCCCCGTTTCTTCACTACGGCAAGATGGCCATGTCTACACATGGAGCTGCATGTGTCAACCACATCAACTTGCAATCAGCAACACGGTTGTGAAAATCGATAGCGTGAATGTCCTCGTTTCTTCACGCCAGCAAGATGGCTACACGTGGCTGCATGTGTAAACCAGATCAACGTTCAAAAGGATATATGACATGGATGGCCTAGATATTTACTTGTTTTTTATAGCCCAACAAGACGATGACAATGGCTGCGTACATATATTTAGATGTGATGAATTTGCAATCAGCAACAATAAGGTAAAAAGGATGGCGTAACAGTGAGCATTAGTGCTCTTGCCAAGCTGCATATATGTTACTCAGGCCGCAATGGTAGATCGATTTCTTCCAATTCAGAGACGTACATGTAGAAGACTTGTTTTGTTTTGTCGTCTGCTGTCGATGGACAGTCCTGCTCTTTGCTCCTGGTTTGTAAATTAAGCGTTGAAATAACTTTGTCTTTGACAGACCTGGTGGGCTCCATACAACCACAATGCACAGGAGAAAAAGGTATTGTAATGTTTGTGTACAGAAGGATTTCATTCTAGAGCATGATGACATGTTAAGGGGTTGATCTGTGATGGTGTTTGATACAACTAGCAGTCAGACTTCAGTCTCTAAACTAATTTTATTGGGATATGATATCTGCAGTATTCCTGCTTCCAATAAACGGCCAAACACATCCCTCAAGCTTTTCCATGTGCGAGAATAAACTGCTATGTGTATTCAAGTCAATCAGCTAGCTTTTCTCTCCCCATCCAACCTTCTTCTCTCTTGTCGACTTCCCATCTCACCTTTTATCCCATTTTTCCTGTCTAGTTACCGGTAACTTTCTTTCTCTTTACATGTGGTCCTTCAAAAGAGTCCTTCTATTTTTTCCAAAGATACTTGTCCTTGTAACTTTTCTTTGTCTTCCCCTTTGCCAAGCATGCTACACTTTTTATGAGAGGCTTTAGAGATTTATTCTCTCTCACAAACCTGATCCTGAGGGGAGTATTTATTTATCCGAGAGTCCTTATATTAGACAAAATAATTGAAATAGTCTAGAAAATATCACCTATATATTCAATATAAACTCATGTGAACAAAATATAAATTCATCCATGTATAATTAGTAAGTTTTAGGTTTAGGTGATTCAAAAGCAATATTTATTTTCATCTTTTTAGTTGACTTACAAGAAATTAGTCGGATATGTTGGATAATGATAACTGAATTTAATTGAAGATACCAGCAATACATGCGTTATAAGTAAATGTTATTATTATTAGTTTGGGGAAACGTACATTGTATTTGTAACCTTGATAATGTTGATTCTTGAAAGGTGAATTGTCTTTTCTGCGATGTATAAATGTACTTCTCATAATTTTATACAAATGTACTAAAACACATGTAAATTATTTAAAAAAGACTTGACAGTGTAATTTGGTCATCAAATGCCCGTGCCAAAGGTGGATTCATTCTTCCATATTTATATTTGCTCTAAGTCACCTTGTATGGACATGACGTCATTCTTGTAGTATGGTACATGTACATCTTTATATACATGCATGTGGTATGTGTTTAAAGGTACAATAAATGCTATCTGAGTAATGATATGCAAAAGGATTTTGTAGCCCCTTTCGTATTAAAGCTTTTTTTCCTGATATAAACCAGGAACTACAGGTTAATACCCATGAGATTCTTATATTAATAACCCCTTTCACACCTAATTTATTCTGACTCAACCCAGGAACCACTCCAGGATAACCCGTTATGAGAGATTCTTGTCAAAACTGCTTTCATGAACCTGATGTATGTGTAATGCCATAATGCATGCTGTGCATGTAGCCTCATGTGCAGTTCCCCAAATCAGCAATGATATGTGACCTATTAAACGTATAACAAAGTTTTGGGAAATTTTGAAAATTGGCTGGTGAGTGATTCTTTACAATGCCCATGTGGATGAATTATAAGCACTAGAAAATTTAGCCCCTAAAACACTTCTGCTTTTGAGAAAAATTGAATATAAAAATTTACTGGTGCTCCCGGTAAATTTTGATAAATTTCAAATAGCGCCTGCGGCCGTACAATGGTAGCTGCGACCATGAAAATCTCAGAATATTTAGTTGTGATATATAATTTCCAAACGGGAATAGATAATCGGTCAATTTTAGTCAAGAAACATCGTTTTATAGCTTAATTAATATCTTGACCTTGAGAGGGAGCTATACAACATAAAGAGTTTATTATTTACAATTTCATAACTTTAGACTTTATTTAAATCGCGACAACGATCACTGGATATTGTAGGATTGCATATGCTTCCAATATGTTCATTTGAGCCACATTCATGACCCCATACCAAAACTTTGTATTGCCTTTAAATAAGTGTAAATACATGTGTGTATACATGTGTGAGATAATCTTCTATCATCTCTGACTGAAAAATACCACTGTTGTCCATCACCACCACATTGTTGAAGTACAGTATATTGTATCATTGTTTTTATCCTATGTACAAGTAATCAGTACTAATTTTTTGTATATGCCTGTTAATCCAGCTGTTAACTCAAAGATGTACCTGCAGTGTAGGGCTTATATTGAAAGAATTTAATATATTGTAAATGTATTAGAAGGCATCTACCATTTCTGTATGAATGGTTTAAAGGAATAGAGGGAACAGAGAAAATACTTACACAATTACAACTAATAAAATGTTGAATATTATATTGGGATGATATCTGTATAATTTTAATTGATAATTTATTTATATAATATGGACTGGCCTTGAGGGAGATACGACATATATTTCCCAAAGTAGACTCATATTTTATTGCCCCGAGTCAAAGACGAGGGCAATATATGTGGTATCTCCCAAAAGTTAAGCCAGTCAATATTGTTATTGTTATCTAAATCAGACATCTAGAGCAAATACATAAATCACCAATGGCAATCTCATAAAACTGAAAAAACTTTGTCAAACCAGCACTGTGCATCCAGTGCTTCGATACACTGCAAACAGTGTACCTAATTTGGTGTGATTATTACATCACAATAGAGTGTGCGCAAAGTGCGCAGGCTCTTGTACACATAATAGATGCGCAATGAAAATGACAAAATACGGCGCGGTGAATATGAGACTTTATTTCCTGCTTTTTTAACACCTAAAGCTTTTCATGAGAGGTGAACATGGTCCCATATTTACTGATTATCTCTATTAGGATTACAACAAGTGTAATATGATTTTGTAAAACCACTGCTCAGATGTCTAATAGGGGTAATATTTGTGATTAATTCCCAATGATATAACACAAATTAATCAACCCTTGAAATCACTGTACATTCAAGTAGATTATTGTAATAAAATTGTATTAAATGTATGCATATGTAATCAATATTTTTACTCCCATTATGTTATCTCTAAGATTGTTAAAATTTAAAGTATTTGAAACTAAACTTGTACCTTTCATGTATTTTAATACTGTTCATGATCTTGTACTCATAGCGATGTTCATGATTATATTTCTGTAATCGCCTTTTTCTCCACTGTAAGAAGAATATCTTGTTCTTCGTGTCAGCCAAAATGTTCAAGGGCTTTCATCTTTAAAGTGCTTTCCCCTCATATGCTGTCATTTTGAGTTTGGTTTTGCAAGTGCAGAAATATATTTGGCTTCACAGGGTTGGCCAATGCATTTAGAACGTAAAGCTTATTGCATATTATATAGAGTCCAAGTTCTAAATTTAAGGTTTAGTTTTGGTACATTTTGCATACCAAATTTTCTCGTAGTTGATTTTACAAAAAGTGAATCACCATACAGAATTTCCATGTCCTGTTTTGAGTGGAGAGAATTTAAAAATTGACTTCAAATCAGTAAGAGGTTGTGTCAATTGTCTGATGACTGTATGTCCCAAGCTTGATGAGCCTACTATCAGTTCGAATCTTACAATTAGGATCTTCTGAACTGTTCATTGCAGAGTTCTGCTGGTGAGATTATGATCGGCAGCAGGTCAAAGGTCATAGCTTTCATTTAGAGGATGTGTATATTATATGTAATGTCTCCAGCACAAAAGGGAACTCCTCTGTAGCTCTTACATTGTAACTGCTTTGAGTACATCTAACTGAAATACCATTTTCTTCCATCCCAACTCTGTACATACAGTATGTGTCTTAAGGGGGAGAAAAATATAAGAACCCACCGAATTTGAATTGTAAAAGAATACGCATAAACTTGTTTCCAATATGAACATATGTGATTGTCATGGATGGCCTTACTATTATTTTTTTTGTATTTTCTTTCTTTCTTTCTTTTTAGGGTCTGACTTGATTTACAAATGGTTTTGCACATACATGTATCATTGGTTGAGAGTTGTGGAGTTTGTATATCTGTTCGACAAAGTGCAATTGGTTTTATTCCATTTTCCCTTGAAGTAACAATTTTAAAACCAGTAGTTTGACAACAGGGGCTGTATTCAATTCAGTACACAGATTAAGCTTTGCCAAGTTATTTGTTTTAACTTGTATTCAGATTACATCTGATATTACTTATTTAAACAAGCCGACTTTAAAGCCAAATACTGATAAACATTGTGATATCACATGGTCAATCCAAAATAATGCACAATCAATGTGTCACATTAAATGCACTCTAATAAATAGGTGCACGGCATATGATGACTTTAAAGTAAACTACATGCCTGCCAATCAAGGCCTCTAAAGCAATTGGCTTAAACCAGCAAGGGAGGTGTTTTAAAATAAGGTAACATACTTAGCCAAGAGCTTCAACTATATACAAAAAATGGGTAAGTGTTTTATCTAACGGTAAGCCGAAAACTAATTATAATACTCGTTTCCTGACGTAAGTCCTGAATTCAATACTGGCCCAGTTAAGTCTGTATCGATCCCTTAATTGAATGATACACTCCTTAAGAGATCATGTGGATCTTCTTATAGAATGTGTCATGCGGATTGGATAAAGTCGTTGGGACGCTTTTCACAAAGCCTTTTTTCAATGACAAATGACAAAAATCAGTGACAAATCTGCCGATAACCAATCAGAAGCAAGGATTTCAGTAGCTTATAACAAAAACTGTCATTTGTTACTGAAGACAAGTTTTGTGAAACGCCCCCCTGTACTTACTGTACATGGGAGCAGAGAGGAGATGCATACCGGTACTCAATTATTTTGTAGAGAGTATTTTAAAAACATATGTGTTTAGGTACTCCTGTTTTTTAGTATGCACTGTACCACTGCGTCATCAACAAATGTGACTTTCTTCAAAAATGCTTAGAGGGTATGAAAATCCTGGATATTTTTATCACTTGCTTTTAGTATGTTGCTCAAAATGTGCAAAAATTAATGTAATTTCTGTTTTATACAGTAGTTTGACAAATGCCAAGCAATTAAGCAGTGCTTCTTATAACATGTCTTGACCTGAATTTCGATCAGACTTTGTAGAGTTTGATGTCTTCTGATTTGAACCGGAGACATGTCTCTGCTTAAACCATGACAAGTTTTGCATACAATATCAGTATGCCCAGGACAAGTACTATTAACGAAATATCTTTAAGATAATTGTGAATTCTGAAAATGAAAGTGAATTCAGTCAAAATGAAACAAAACCATCACTTCAGTCTTGAACATTTCTAATTATAAGATTCCATCTGCTGAAGGATGAAAATGAATGAGGGCTTATGCTACGGTCACAAAGGTTCGTATAAACGATAATTTCATACGAATCTCTCTGTTTTCCTATTGTCTTCCCAAATTTCCATTGTCTGAAAATCGTTCGTACGGCGTTAGTAGCAGTTCGTAATGGCATTTGTGACCGAGGCTTTAGTAATAATTAAATGAAGACTGATGAGGAAATTCAGCTAGTGGTTCCAATAGTGTACACAACTCATGGTCTCAAGTCGGGGCAAATGTGAGTTGTGCTTTTCAGTGAATGGTACTTCCAGCAGGTTTTTGTAAAGTTGTAAACATTTTACTGGAGCAATTAACCCATTTACCACATTTTAAGGATGTTTCTCTCGAATTGCAATCCATTACCAGGGCCCCTGTAACACAAAAATTTGCAATCAATTGCAAAATGGTTATGGCCAATCAAGATCATTGTTGCATGCACTTATTTTTAGGAGGGCTGACTGTTAACCAATCAGAATGCATTATTTCAAATTTACAATTGATTGCAAACCTTTGTGTTATAGGGCCCAAAACTCAAGACAAGCTTTGATAAAAAATACTTTGCCATCAATCACATAATGGTCTTGTGCATAAATGCATAGTACTCATTTTACTCCAAAGATATTTTCTACTTGTACAGAATATTTGTGATATTTATGGAGGGCATGATGTTGAAACTCGTGTCAGCAATAAAACATCATTATTATTATTATTGTGTATGTATATGCCATTAACAACCTATCGAAGGAAAATAAAGTAAAACAGAAGAAAAACAAATACTGTGGATTGTCAATATTTCTGTCAGTAGTTTGACTCGCAAGCACAGGAATCTATGCATGACATTATAATGTTTTAAACAAGAGGTGGCGCTAGACCACTCCAAAACACTGTAGTGTACTTCGTGGGTTGAAGAATGCTGCCGCGTACAGCTGCATGATTTTCTTCAGGATTGCTAACAAAGATGAAAAGTAAACGTGATGGCAATTTATTAGCTTCATTATTATTGAAATATATGTAGACTAGCTCACAAATTTGAATATAAAAGTTCATCAATATATGCAAACGTGTTTATATCCGAGAGCATTACAAAATCGCCTATTTAACATATCATCACTGATTTATATCGAGCAACTTCGAAAGACACCCGACTGCTGACATTCTTGAACCCTTTGATGACATGACAGTGTTTTGAAGTGATCTAGCATCCCAATGGACCAATAAAATGAATCTGAATCTGAATCTGAATCATTCATGCATATCCTGAACAAAATATGATTGACGACCCTTCCCTTCTTTTACCCTACTCTCGTTCCATTTCCGATTGTCTTTGTTTCTGTATGTTTTGATTTGTTGCATATTCAAATGATTTTATAGTGATCTTTGTTTTTAGTGTTTAACTTAGCCTCATGTCCTTCTTATCCTTATCCTTCTTTTATTTTGTATTATTTTGCATTAGTTATATTCTAATTGTTTTATAGTTATTCATTTTCAGTATCTTATTAATAATTATGATGCATATTTTTGTCTGTGATATTATGTTTCTATAATGGTGGACTTCTGTGGGAATCACCCTCTCTCTCTCTCTCTCTCTCTCTGTTAATTGCTCTTCCAATATTTCTCTACATCTTTTATCTTTCTTTCTCCAACTCTCTTGCCTCCCCATCTGTCTTCATCTCTCCGTCCCTCCCTCCTTACCTCCATCTACCTTCCTTCCACTGATGTTTATTTCTATTTCCACCCCCCCCCCCCTCCCTGAGGAGAAAGAGGAGGAGGGGGAAAAGAAGAGGAAGAAGATGTTGATGAAGAAGGAGAAGGAGATGGAGAAGCAGGAGAAGAAAAGAAATCTCTTTATATTTATTTGTATTTTTTAGGAACGTATACACTTGTCAAATAACATTACCAGGAAGAAGAGAGGTGGGGGGAATAAGCAAACGAAAACAAACCTTTGCACTATCTTTTTTTTCTTTATGAATAGGATTTTGTAAGGGGTGGTGCCCCCTGAGACCACACGTCTTTAAAAAGAAAGGTGCTAAATCGGGCAAAAATGGCATGTGCGGCATTGGCATTACACCCAGTGTAAACTTCCTGCTTTCTGACTATTGACCTATGTCCTAGCCCTAGACAGGGAGGTAATAGAGAAGATTATAAACTCTTGTAATTTATTCAAACGCACGTGGCTTGCCGAGGCATAGGCTAATTTTTCTCCACAGTTGTACCACCCCTGACTTATCAATATAGATTTGATAATTTGGATAAGACAGGGGCCTGTTATGAGAAACGTGCAGGGGCGGCGATTTCTTTTCATGACACCGGGGGGGGGGGGGGCGAGATGCGAGAGACGAGGGAGCAGTGGCGTAATGAGCAAAAACTTTTTTTTTTCGGGGGGGGGGGGGTTGAAAAAAAAATCTGCCCCACTCTTAAATGTTACATGCAGGCCCCGCGGAATGTTTTTTTAAAGTGTGGGGGGGGGGGGGGAGCTAAAGTATTTATGATCAGGTAGAACAAAGCGAGCGAAGCCAGTAGAGCGTAAATTGGCTTTGGGTCCAGGGGCAAAGCCTCGGCGGGGGTCAAGGGGCGTATCCCCATGAAGCTCAAAGGCTTTAGACATTTAATAACGGTCAGATGAGCATCCAGGAGGCGGAAACCCCCGGAAGCTCAGGGGTTTGGGCATTTAATTATGGTCAAATTAGCATTTAGGGGCCTGCCACAGGGCCCTGGTGGGTTCCAGGGGGCGGAGCCCCGGAAGCTCAGGGTTTTGAGGCATTTAATAACGGTCAGATGAGCAACCAGGGGGCAGAGCCCCAGGAATTAGCTCAGGGAAAAACTATACCATTTTAGCAACATTTGTAAATCACTGGTATCGATTTAGAAAAAAAACATGTTTGAATTTTATTAGAGGGCACCTGTCCCCAAGCCATGGGCGTAAATCCTTACGTAATACCTATAGGTATTACGTAAGGATTTACGCCCATGCCCCAAGCCCACCCCCCCCCCCATCATTACGCCAGTGCGAAGGAGCATAGTGAACGAAAGGGGTGAAGGTGACGGAAGTGACTATACCCCTCACAGGTTTTTTTTTAAGTTATGTTGTATTACAAAATTACATTCCTTAGCAAAACTATACTATAAAAACAAGGAATATACATGTTCACACTTCACCTTTCTACACAATATATACTTAAACACTTAAAAGGATAATTTGCGAGTGAGCGTAGCTTCCGAGCCGCTTCTGAGCGAGAAGATTTTGCAATTTTAAATGTCTACACGCTGCACTCTTGGGCCCTCCAGAGTCTAGGCCCGAATTCACAAAGGAGGTTTGTCGACAAACCTTCTTTTTTTTCGCCAAACCTCCTTTTGTTCTTTACAAACCAGGTTTGTAAAAAACGCGTAAAAACGCGTCACATAACGTACGAAAACCAAGGTTTGTCGACAAACCTCCTTTGTGTATTCGGGCCTAAAAATTTGTTGTAGTCTTTAGTCAGTATCAGTATTTACTTTACACTTTCTTTTGCGCTTTTTCCGGCGGGGGGGGGGGGGGGGGACGATCCCCCTAAACAAATTGAGGGGGTACGTGAACTTAAATGCATGAACTTAAATACATTTAGTATACAGATTTTGTCATGAAAACTAATATGTTCGAATGCTAAGTTCATTCATAATTATACTTCGTAACAACATGTACGTGAAACGGGACGTGATGTCATTCTTCCAACATGCCAGCACGTTCCTTTCTCAGGTGCATTTCACCCCCTATTGTTATGCAAATTAGCGGCAGCATTTGACAGCTGCAGACGGCATCAAATCAAATGCAGCACAAATTTCATCACCTGAGCGACGGACCTCTGGAACTTCTTTCCAAGGAATGTCAAAACTGCCTTTAAAACCAGGATAATTGCGCTTTGGAAATCATTTTCATAGTATGGATTATCTTCAGAAGGGCAAGGTGGCATGTGACGGTGATCTTGAGACATTGTACCGGTGGACAACAAGACTTTCATAGACATAGATGGACATTTCTTTAAAACTTTCATCGTCTGCAGGTGACACAACTGAAGTGACAACTCTCATTATCTTGATCTTGTTCACGCCAGAGCTTGCCCGAGCTGCAGTGTCGGCCTGACTAATCCGAACCTTTCGGGAGGTTTGTTGATAGGTCTGCGCTGGGCAGGTGGCTTGCCGAGACAAAGGTTAACTTTTATCAATAGTTTTACTTCCGATGACTTATCACTATAGAATTGATTATTCATGAGCACTTGCAGAAAGGAGAATATTTGTGGAGCTTTGAAGAAGGATTTTGTTTATGGATCCCAAGTTGTTTGCAGAGCTGAATTTTATGGATGGATCTTTTATGGATTATCATCCCTGCCAGCGGCCAGCCTTATCAATATAGAATTGATTATTTATGAAAACTTGCAGAAAGGAGAATATTTGTGGAGCTTTGGAGAAGGATTTTGTTCATGGATCCCAAGTTGTTAGCGGAGCTGAATTTTATGTTTTGGATGGATCTTTTTATGGATTATCATCACTGCCAGCCTATCAACTAGGACAAATGGGACCTGAGAATGCTGATACTGAACAAAGTTAGTAATACCTGTAGAACAATACAGCAATATCACTTAATGATCTTAATGGAACTGTGAAATTTATTGAGATGGGTCATAAGGCTAGGTTTAATGCCAGGATTCGTAGTGTAAGTCAGTTAGGCAAATTGATAGGTCCCTTGTAGGCGCCTGACTTAAGCTCGATCTTAACCTATCTCTTCAAAATTTATGGTTTCATATCAAGAAGATTGTTGCGTTGCCACCTATGGGTATCCATTTTTAGTTGTTGATTGAGAGAATGTTTCTTGTGTGCCAAGAGTTATGTGACTCTTTCGATAGACACGTCTCCGTAAAGTCGCTAGTCGGGCGGCAAAACTGTCTTTTTTCCGAAAAATTTTCCGAAAATTTCGGCGGGTGAAATTTTCGTTCAAATTGATACTTTGTCAACGATATTCGTTCGTTAAATCGTTCGTTCGTTATCGTTCATTCGTTCGTCTGTACTTCGTTCTCCCGTTTGATCTTTCGCTCGTTTCTTTCGTTCGCTCGTTCGTTCGTTTTTGTCGTTTTCGTTTGTTGCATGGTGAACAATAGCATTTTACATCATTGCCACATCCATTTGGTAAGTTTTCGCGGTAAGTTTTCATTACTTTGATCTTGTACAATTTCTTTTGACATACTAAGTGTAGGTCTATATTCTGCATTACCATTGCCGTACACTTTTATACATTTCGTCATTATTGTTGACAATATTGTAGTAATAAGTAATAACAACTCAAAACCTTAAAGTCCCACACTCCCATGCACGTGATAAGATCATAGACCTTAGGCTAGTTGTTGACTTTATTTATCGTTAAAATTATCAAGAGATGAAGCAATCAACAAAGACACTAAATGGATTAGAATATGGTCATTGACGAGTAATCATGCATACAAAGCTTAACATTAAAATTGAGCATGAAATTGATTAACTCTTTAGATGTCTAGACAAACTACCGTTTTATAAAGATCTAGGCTACTATTAAGCAACAGGAGTTATAATAATTGTTATAATTTACTGGTTTGTCGTATAACGCAATTAATAACTAATATTTTATTGTTATTACTTTTATTATCATTTTTATTGTTGTGTTATGATATTGATACCATTATCATATTTTCATAATTTATATTATTAATTAGTTGACTGATTCTATAAATTAGATGGACCGACAGTGAGGCAATGTGGAGCGGAGAAGTTGAATTATTGGTGGAAGATTAGATCTAAAAATCATTTGGAATTATTTTGTTATAAATAGAAGACAGTAGTATTTTAGTGTAATACATGATAGCACTATTATATTTTACGTGAATATAGCAGCAGTGTAGATGTAGAAGATACTTATTTTAAGTTAAAAATGATATAGGTAGTTAAACATTAAAAATAAGAATCATATAATTGAAAAGAATACTGGAAGATGACAGCAAGTTAGACAGAGCGCACAGAGAGTAGAATAAGTATGTTCTATGATTCATTGGTAAAGATTAGAATTAATAAAGTATGAACATGATCAAAGGAACAAAAACTATGACATATATGATATGGATTATAATATGGAAGAAAGGACAAAGGTGAAAATGGGAGATTTAGGATAGAAGAGAGAATTGATAGAATGATATTATATGCAACTAGGGGATATATCGTTAGCGTATGATTGTTTTAAGGAATTCATAAGAGCATGGGCTATGTTTGATATTTAAGAATAGAAGACATTGCTCTAACAGCACTAGAAATAGAATCAGCAGAACATATTACCCAGGATGATGGAGAAAAACATTGTCCGATAAAAAACGACAATCAAGAAACGGAATCTTCTATCCTTAGATCTAGTGGTATACATGATAGGTATTAGTATCAGAACCCGTGTCAGACCATGGAGCTTGATAGGTACATAGTTAGACTATGGCATGTACATTTCTTTTGGCATGATTGGGACGCCAAGATATGGACACAGAAAAGAAATGGAAAAATGTTATCTTGTCTCCGCCAAGTTTTTTTCTACCATTCCCTCCGTCAATAAACACTTTCGTCATGAGCCCTCATCAACAGTAATCATCTACCAAGCGTTCTTCTTTCTCCATCTTCGTCAACAATGGCCTTCACAAACCGTCCTTATTGACAATCAACTTCGTCAACCATCTTCGCTTCGTTAACATCTATTATCATCCGTCAAGGGAGGAGAGTCAATCAGACTCTCGGTTTACAATACACATCTCTGTTAATTATTTATTTTTATTCATTATTGTTAATTTGTATTTTGGACATTATAATAATTCATGTTTTCTTTGTTTATTTTTAGTTGTTGATTTGATTCGATTATTTTGCATATTTTTATGTTTTGTTATCTTTGGTTACCGGATTTTGTTTTGTGATATAATTTGTATATTTTTTATTCGGTCACGGACTTTCTGAAAATCAACCGATAGGCTGAGAGAGTGACCGTGTATAAATTAAAAATGAAATGATATGAAAAAGGTTGATTCCATCACTCCCTTCGTCAATAACCTTCGTCAACAATTATCTTTTTCAACCACCCTCGTCAACAATCAAATTCGTCAACCACCATTGTTAACACTCTTAACGTCCGTCAAGTTTTCTTCACCCACTCTCTTCGTCAACAATGATCTACACTGATCACCCTCATCAACAATCAACTTTGTAAACCACCCTCGTCATAAACCTACGTCGTAGAACAACTTCGTTAACAATGTATCATCCGTCCAGTTTTCTTCCATCACTCCCTTCGTCAATAACCTTCGTCAACAATCATCTTTTTCAACCACCCTCGTCAACAATCAACTTCGTCAACCACCATTGTCAACAATCTGAACATCCATCAAGCTTTCTTCGCCCACTCTCTTCGTTAACAATGACCTTCACCAACCATCCTCATCAACAATCAATTTTGTAAACCACCCTCATAAACCACCCTCGTCATAAACCTACTTCGTCGACGACCTTCGTTAACACTGTATCATCCGTCAAGTTTTCTTCCACCGCTTCCTTCGTCAACAATCTGTTTTCCGTCAAGTTTTCTTCCACTATCTTCGTCAACAATGATCTTCACCCCGGGTCTTCACCAGCCACCCTCAGCAACAATCAACTTTGTCAACCACTCTTGTCAACAATCAAAATTCATAAACAATCAACTTCGTTCACCACCCTTGTCAATAATCCATCACCCATCAAGTTTTCTTCCATCATTGCCTTCGTCAACGATGGCCTTCACCAAACCATCTTCGTCAACCCCCCATGATAACAATCTTAACGTCCGTCAGGTTTTCTTAAACCACTCCCGTCGTCAATGATAACCCTCATCAACCACTCTCATCACTAGTGTATCAACCAACTAGTTTTCTTCTACCACTTCCTTCGTCTAAATTATCCGTCTTTGCTCATTCACCCCCATCTTTGCCTACAATCAACTGTTCATCACGTTATCTTCCACCACCACCATTTTTAAACCCGTGGAGCAACAGATTTACCTTATAGAACTTGATTATCGACAAGTACATCCTTAGATCTCTGTTACAACTATGGCGGGTTATTTTATTAAATTATTTATGAAGCCAAAACTAAGTAATCTGAAATCACGGTATTATATTTCTTATAGTTGTTGGATTATTGTACTCTTCTCACTACAGTAATGACACTTATAGGGGATATTGATGACGAATTGTTCAGCTGAATGACCTTTATTTTGTAATCCTACATGAAATTGTACATGCCATTATTTACAGTTAAATAATCATTTATATCATCTATAATCGACCGAGCAACAAGTCTTTTTGAATCTACCTCTAGCTTCGTCAACAATCTAACATCCGTGGAGCAACAATCTAACATCCATGGAGCAACAGTTCGCCAATCCATCTATCGCTAGCTTCTTCAACAATCTAACATCCGTGGAGCAACAATTCGCCCATCCATATATCGCTAGCTTCTTCAACAATCTAACATCCGTAGAGCAACAATTCGCCTTTCCATCTATCGCTAGCTTCTTCAACAATCTAACATCCGTAGAGCAACAATTCGCCCATCCATCCATCGCTAGCTTCTTCAACAATCTAACATCCGCGGAGCAACAGTTCGCCAATCCATCTACCACTAGCTTCGTTAATAATGTACTATTCATCATGTAACAACACACCTTTTGTCTACCACTGGCTTCGTCAACAATCTAACATCCGTGGAGCAACAATTCGCCAATCCATCTACCACTAGCTTTGTCAAAAATCTAACATCCGTGGAGCAACAATTCGCCAATCCATCTACCACTAGCTTCGTTAATAATGTACTATTCATCATGTAACAACACACCTTTTGTCTACCACTGGCTTCGTCAACAATCTAACATCCGTGGAGCAACAATTCGCCAATCCATCTACCACTAGCTTTGTCAACAATCTAACATCCGTGGAGCAACAGTTCGCCAATCCATCTACCACTAGCTTCGTTAATAATGTACTATTCATCATGTAACAACACACCTTTTGTCTACCACTGGCTTCGTCAACAATCTAACATCCGTGGAGCAACAATTCGCCAATCCATCTACCACTAGCTTTGTCAAAAATCTAACATCCGTGGAGCAACAATTCGCCAATCCATCTACCACTAGCTTCGTTAATAATGTACTATTCATCATGTAACAACACACCTTTTGTCTACCACTGGCTTCATCAACAATCTAACATCCGTGGAGCAACAATTCGCCAATCCATCTACCACTAGCTTTGTCAAAAATCTAACATCCGTGGAGCAACAATTCGCCAATCCATCTACCACTAGCTTCGTTAATAATGTACTATTCATCATGTAACAACACACCTTTTGTCTACCACTGGCTTCATCAACAATCTAACATCCGTGGAGCAACAATTCGCCAATCCATCTACCACTAGCTTTGTCAAAACTCTAACATCCGTGGAGCAACAGTTCGCCAATCCATCTACCACTAGCTTCGTTAATAATGTACTATTCATCATGTAACAGCACACCTTTTGTCTACCACTGGCTTCGTCAACAATCTAACATCCGTGGAGCAACAATTCGCCAATCCATGTACCACTAGCTTTTTCAAAAATCTAACATCCGTGGAGCAACAATTCGCCAATCCATCTACCACTAGCTTCGTTAATAATGTACTATTCCTCATGTAACAACACACATTTTGTCTACCACTGGCTTCGTCAACAATCTAACATCCGTGGAGCAACAATTCGCCAATCCATCTATCACTATCTTCGTCAACAATCTAACATCCGTGGAGCAACAATTCGCCAATCCATCTACCACTAGCTTTGTCAAAAATGTAACATCCGTGGAGCAACAATTCGCCCATCCGTCTACCGCTACCTTCGTCAAAAATCTAACATCCGTGGAGCAACAATTCGCCCATCCGTCTACCGCTAGCTTCGTCAACAATCTAACATCCGTGGAGCAACAATTCGCCCATCCGTCTACCGCTAGCTTCGTCAACAATCTAACATCCGTGGAGCAACAATTCGCCCATCCGTCTACCGCTAGCTTCGTCAACAATCTAACATCCGTGGAGCAACAATTCGCCCATCCGTCTACCGCTAGCTTCGTCAACAATCTAACATCCGTGGAGCAACAATTCGCCCATCCGTCTACCGCTAGCTTCGTCAACAATCTAACATCCGTGGAGCAACAATTCGCCCATCCGTCTATCGCTACCTTCGTCAACAATCTAACATCCGTGGAGCAACAATTCGCCCATCCGTCTATCGCTACCTTCGTCAACAATCTAACATCCGCCGTGCAACAAGTCACCTTTCATCTACCACTAACTTCGTTAATAATGTACTATTCCTCATGTAACTACGCGCATTTCATCTTCCGCTAGCATCTTCCCCAATCTTTCATCCGCCGTGCAACAAGTCACCTTTCATCTATCACTAGCTTCGTTAATAATGTACTATTCCTCATGTAACTACGCACCTTCCATCTACTGCTAGCATCTTCCCCAATCTTTCATCCGCCGTGCAACAAGTCACCTTTCATCTATCACTAGCTTCGTTAATAATGTACTATTCCTCATGTAACTACGCACCTTCCATCTACTGCTAGCATCTTCAACAATCTTCCATCCGCCGTGCAACAAGTCACCTTTCATCTATTACTAGCTTCGTTAATAATGTACTATTCCTCATGTAACTACGCACCTTCCATCTACTGCTAGCACCTTCAACAATCTTCCATCCGCCGTGCAACAAGTCACCTTTCATCTATCACTAGCTTCGTTAATAATGTACTATTCCTTATGTAACTACGCACCTTCCATCTACTGCTAGCATCTTCCCCAATCTTTCATCCGCCGTGCAACAAGTCACCTTTCATCTATCACTAGCTTCGTTAATAATGTACTATTCCTCATGTAACTACGCACCTTCCATCTACTGCTAGCATCTTCCCCAATCTTTCATCCGCCGTGCAACAAGTCACCTTTCATCTATCACTAGCTTCGTTAATAATGTACTATTCCTTATCTAACTACGCACCTTCCATCTACTGCTAGCATCTTCAACGATCTTCCATCCGCCATGCAGCAACTCACCTTTCATCTACCACTAATTGTTTGGTCAAACATCTTCCATCCGCGATGATCCGCCATGCAACTATTCACCTTTCATATATCACTAGCTTCGTTATGTAACAACACACATTGTATCTAACGTTTGCCTCGTCAACAATCTACCTTCCGACGAGCAACAAGTCGCCATCCATCTACCACTGGCTTGGTCAATAGTCTTTCATTCGTAAGGAAATAAATTGCATTTTCCACCTATTGCTACCTTGGTCAACAATCACTCGTCATCAACGAGTCGCCTTTCATCTACCAGTGTCTACCACGACCTTGGGCAACAAACTAGTATCCACTGAGCAACAAATCGTCCTTCCATCTTTCACATGTTTCGTCAATAATCTATGAAATCACAGGTAAGATATACTACTATTATGTCACAGGTAGGTGATAACAGTTTTTAATTGATTTAGTTTATCATATGATGGAAAAACTTACATTTGCTTCTTTACGGTTTGCACAGGCAATAAATCATCATAGGCCAATTCCTTTCATGAAATACTATTTTTTTCTATCATTTCCATCAAGCAAGATTTAGATAAATGGAAATATTGATTTTGATTTGCATGATAACACAAGTAGGGGATACTGTTACGATAAAATATCAAACATACATTCTAGCATGTTTATTCAACGTTTTCTTAGATTGAAATATACTGAGAGAGGGACGATCTAATGAGCAAGTTAAAGGTTTTTTTTCCCCATACGTTACCAGCATTATCAACATCCTTATAGTGTAGTATACCCAATAATTATGAAGTTGATAGCACTATAACTGTTATAAGACTAAATAAGAATTAATTAATGACTATCATAATGTTGATATTTTGTGTATTTCTCTCTATTCTTGGTAACGAACGGGACAACAAATTATAAAACACCTTGGACTTGTCTTAATGTCATGCATTATCGATATTGAGATGTGTTTAATATTCAGGTGCAAACGACAGATGTGATGGCGACATTGATCACCGCGACGACGGGGGTGACGATGGAGCAACATAGTAAAACGGGCTGAGAACAATCGTTTCCTGTAGTACAGACGGTGTTAAACTTGATTTTTAACCAGGTTTTGTGAGTAACAAACAACCCAGTATGAAACACGGTAGTTGCAAATTTATATTTATGAGCTCAGCAGTTTGATGTGTTCTATAATGTAGATTATGCGATGATTTGCATCAAGATATTAAAGTTTAATACATGATATGTGTATTCTTACTGGAACTACAACTTTTCTCGAAATCACGACACAGACTACTACAACTTTACAATACCTCTATCATAATTGAAAAAGATTGATTGAATGGTTTAGAATACTGAAAATTTGTAGCCTTTAGGCTGAACTGCACTGAGTTGATAATAATGAAAAAAAGATAATTTCAGATACATACATGAACCAATATTTGAATTGACAATAAAGAAATATATATCAAATAATATATGACAATAAGAGATAGTTACATTTATTATTCCTTCTGTATATCATTCTTGTACTAAATTGTTTCCGTTTTATTTTTCATTCAATGCATATAATAATCACGTCGACTGTTTTTGTTTCTTCCACATTCATCTCCACAGCTTTGATTTCCAGTTATTAAAATAACACAAATGCTGCTATTTTTCTTACCAGTATCTTGTGCTACAAATAACATATTGTGCATCATATGAACATTTTGTACATTGGATACAAATATTGTTTTCTTTATTTATGATACTAACCGCTAATACCGCAAATGTATTTTATTTCTATTTTTTTTAGTTACTTATTTTTGCATTTTGAGTAACATATCTGAGATGTTTTTTGTTTGTTATTACCTGTCATTAGTTTGATAAATATTTTGATTTGTTTTGTTTTTTGTTTCGTTAAATGTAAGATACTCTTGTGTGAATTTGTTACCTTTTACTATACATGTGTACTGTTGGTGGTCTAGTGAGTTTAATCTTACAACACCACTTATTCTCCTCCTCCCTGTAGCTCATCTTACTCCTTCTCTTCGTCTTCCTCCTCCTGTCGCTGCTGCCATTACTTTTGCTGCCGCCATGCAATGCTGCTGCTGCTGCCGTGCAATGCTGCTGCCATACAATGCTGCTGCCGTATAATGCTGCTGATGCTGCCACTGCTGCTGCCACGGCCGCTGCTGCTGCCACTGCCGCTGATGCCACTGCTGCTGCCGCTGCTGCTGCCACTGCTGCTGCCACCGCCGGTGCTGCTGCCACTGCTGCTGCCACCGACGCTGCTGCTGCCACTGCTGCTGCCACTGCCGCTGCTGCCACTGCTGCTGTCACTGTAACTGCTGCTGCCACTGCCGCTACTGCTGCCACTGTACTGCTGCTGCTGCTGCTGCCACTGTCGCCGCCGCTGCCAATGCCGCTGCTGCCACTGCTGTTGCCACTGCCGCCATGCAATACTGCTTCCACTGTTGCTGCCAATGATGCGGCCTTTTCCTCTGATGCTGCTGCTTTTACCAGAGGTATAGCAACCTTTCAATTTGATAATCAATAAATCATCCACATTATATAGTTTTCAATTTAATTCGTATTCATTCAATATGTATTTATCAATATGTATTTCTCCATCATCAACAGCTTTCGTTTTTCCAACAGAGGTCTCTGATTATATTAACAAAAATTACCATTGATATTATTTCGCCAATGTTTTTTCTTTCTCATTTTATTATTTTACTAACATGGGGTCATGCTGCTACCTTCCCGTGGTGATCCTGTTATGTGCAAGGAGTGTCGCTAGAAGGGCAGGAGTGGAGGGGGGGGGGGGGGGGGGGATGACTTTTGTCATAAATTTGTTAACAAACAAAAAGAGAATACAATTAATCAGATATTCTAATTTATTGACAAATTTGCAAAACAATTTATAAGGAAGAAAATAAAAGTCATCAAGTTGTTGGGAGTTGCCAGCAAGGTTTTAAAATAAATTATATAAATAAATTTGCCGACTGGATATGCTGACGGGGATGGAGTGTCACATCCCACACGCTCTTCTGGCGACATCCTGGCTTTGCACTACTGAAGTAGCAATTAATATAATTGATTTTAAACCAACCGCGATCATAATTATGTTCCATACTCTTTTGATGTTTCATGCTTTGTACAGATTTGAAAGTCCAAACTATTTTGTCGTATGTTACAGAAAAAAATAACCAATTACATTGAACAGTGTAGTACCTTATATCATATGATCATATCAGGTTGTATATTCTCGGGAAAGATCTATGGAGGTATTCATGTATTATGCGAATCAAAGTAAAACTTGTAGCAATTAACTTACTTACACACATGTTGGAAATCATATCTAGTATATCCAGTTTCGATTTTGTATTACGAAGGGATAAACGATGGAACTACAATAACTTGTACAGAATAAAGTAGGCTGTCACAATTAAACATGTTTATATCAAAGATAATTATAAATTGGTCTGTTAATGAAACACTGACCATCGCTTATTGTTCAGCTTATTCTAAAGAATTTGATCACCAGACAGCCGAATTTCTTCAACCCTTGAGGAGACTAAAGCGTTTTGGTGTGGTCTAGCGCCGTCTCGCGTTTAGTATTATTCTGTAAATCAAGACCCCTTTTTTAAAAAAGCCCCAATCTGTGCCGCATAAAAAAATAACGCACTCAGGGAAGGGAAGATGATAGAAAGGGGAAAACAAGGATAGATCATAGTGGAGAGGATATGGAGAAGGAAAAACAATGAAATACATAAGGAAAGAGAAGAGGATAAGTCAAAGGAAGAACATACAAATACATAATTGAAGAGCTAAGAGGATCATAGATCTAGACTAAGGAAAAACAGGGAAATACATAAAGAAGGAGAAAGGGAATCTATCAGATTATCCGGCTGAAACAAAGAAATAGATGACGAAGGAGAAAAGGATCGATAGATTGAAGGAGAAACAAAGAAATACATAAAACAAAAGAGAAGAGCTAGTTAGTAATAATTAAAGGAGAACAACAGAAATAAATAACGAACTTGAGGATCGAGAACTGATCGCTAGGATAGATTGAAGGAAAAACAAAGAAATACATGACAAAAGAGAAGAGGATAGATTGAAGGAGAACACAGAAATACATAATGAAAGAGAAGAGAGGATAGATTTAACCCGAAACAAATAACGGTACATGCAGCTCCAGCAATCCAACAAAACTGCCAAGGGTAATGCTAGACTCTGTCTCTAGTCGTTTGCACAGTATATTTGACTGAAGTGGCTAAACAGTTGTGTAAAAAAAATATGCGCGTACAGGGCAACATTCAGCCCTCAAAGAAGCCGTGTGTTGAAGTGGTCTAGCGCCATCTCTAGTTTTAAACATTATATTATTTTAGGATATGTCACATTTATTTCTTTTCTTCCCTTCCACTCCATAGGAATTTCTCCCCTTTGCTCTTCCCCTCTCTCTTCCCCTCTCTCTATTCTTCTCTTCCCCTCTCTCTTCCCCTCTCTCTATTCTTCTCTTCCCTCTCTCTCTCTCCCTGTCTGTCTGACCCTGTTTCCATGTTCCTTCATTCACAAACTAACTCGTTAAAATATACAAAATATTAAATAGTGATAACTTTATTTTTGTATATAACACATACAAAAAATATATACAAATTAATATCAAATAAAGATATGATCTCAAACATGCGGGAATCGTCCAGAAGTGGGCAGAGTTTCATGCAGGCTTCTTGATCATTTGTGATAGACATGTTCAAAATAGTCCATAAGGGGGCTTTTCACCAGACAAATACTGAAATACAGGGTATGTACGGCTGTTCAATTCCACTAGTCACAGTGATAACATTCAAATTTCTGTGGTTGTTATTCAATCAGAGAGAGAGAGTGGCTGTTCTTTTAAACAGACCAACAGCCTAAGAACCAAACCATCAGAAAAATTGACAGGAGTCCAGCAAGACCAATATGTTGGTCATGTCAGCTCTCCATCTAGCAGGCCATCGGTCCCAAGAGTGAGAAAACTTTACAGAAGGTCCAATCGGACTGGGCTGTGGCAAAATATGAGGTAAAATGAGCTTTCTCTGGTTTCTCAATCAAAATGAGCCCTGTAAATGAAGTCATAGCTCAAAAGTCACTTAACTGTGTAAATTGCATGCTTTACACCAAAGTGCGTATGGCAAGAGTTTTACATCAACATGATATGCATACTGTAGTTTAAGTTTGCTCTTAAATGCATAATCTTTTTGTAACGTTAACAAAAAAACTTCTCTACGAGTATATCAGAAAATTATGTTGGCTCCTGAAAATATCTTAAAAGGAGGACAACGTTATTTACCCCAAAATACAGCTCTGTCAATCTCCTAATTCTCAATAATGAGCAAGGTGCAATCGCTGAAACATGATTAAATGTATGCTTATCAAAACAAGACAGCAAAGTGGTCATTAACAATATATATATATATATTATAATTTCAAGTTACAAGTGCAAGGCAAAAATTCATACATATATGAGCTAAATTATTGTCCAAAGATCTCTTCAATGATTCATGATTTTGACATTTAATATATTCAAAGAATATTTAATTTCAATGATATCAGTATACCTTTGTTCATGCATTTTGATCACTTCATTAGAACTATGAATTTTGCTCAGTTACATGAAAACGATGTTTAATATAAATAAATAAAATTAATTAAAAAAAATCAAATATGGTATGATTAGATTCCTTCAGTTATTATTGTAGAATCTAAATCACTACTTTCCTGTAAACAAACACAAAACTACTTTATTATATGTTAACTCAATTCAAGGGGTGCTTTAGTTTTCTCTTACATAGATTGGGTAATGATAAGTTAATTTGAAAAACATAAAAATCTATTCAGGAAATGTTGATGTCTGTCATCTTTGTTCTATCCCGGAAAGGCAGGACATCATAATTAGGCCAATGTAACAGCAGATTTGATTTGGAGGCCATAATTCTGAAATCTTGTTTCTATGTTCCAAATTAAATTAGAATATAGTAAACAATCAATCGTATAAATTCAATTTCATTTAATACTAAGAATATTTGTAAAACGTTTGCATAGGTCTATAAATTTGTTTCACACCAAGACTTAATCATATGTTACATAGCTTACTAGTAGGTATTTTGCTACTCTCCCAGTAAACTAAATGGCAGCAGTTTCATTTAAGACAAATCAGACCATTTCCAGGACCCCTCATCATTCCTAACAGAAGGGTGTTAGCACAAAATTTGTTTCGTCACAGACCCAGAAGAAGATTAGCAAATGAAATATTAATTTGATGGGAAGGGAATTCACATGCTTGTACCCTTAATTAATACAGACACACAACATCAAATGCATGTAATAAACATTCTATACAATGCATATAATACACATTGCGAATGAATGCACGGACCAACAGAAGAACAGCCTTTGGCTGAAGTTGGTGCCGTGCAAAAATAAAATAAAAAAATAAAAAATAAACTGATGCTTACAAAATTTACATTATCTGCTTCGCCCACAATGACTTAGCATTTACATGTAGATGGACTAAATTCTGCTCTTCTTATCTCCTTTTGATCTCACTGCTCCAATCCTGATGCCAATGATACACTGCCCCTTCTGTATCACTGATCTCGTCATTAAGCCTGTATCATAACTTGTTCCCTCAACATAAACAAGATGATACAGTCACACTCCCAATTACAGCGGACATACACAAACAAAGTGTCTTTGATATCTAAAATAGTCTTTTCAAAAGGTCACCTGAAAGAGAGCACTCTCATGTTTGCTCTTGTTTTGCTTTCGTCCTCTCTCGTTTGCCTGAAGATGATGCGGATGATAAAACAAAACCTTGCCTGGCCATCCTCTCTACATGGATCTTATCAACTACAAAGTTCTGAAAGTGAAAAAAAACAAATGAATATCTTTCACATCATTAACCTTAATACTTTAAGAGAAAACAACAAATATATGATGGCAATAAAAAATGTATATACCAGTACTGCAGATTGATCAAATGTATCATAAATATTAAAATGAGATTTGAATCTGATTTGGAAATACATTGTGCAATGTGATCTGAATATGACTTAACCAATTTACTTAGCCAAGCTAAATGCTAAGTAAAATGTTGGCTTAAACAAAGAACTAAATTTATATGAGTGCAGGGGATTGTTGTAAGAAAGTATCATAAGAATAGGTTCATGGACTTCATTTGCAAACTATATATATGTTACAAAATGTGGCTTTAACATCGGTTGGTTGGAAATATCAACAGACATATATGGTTGTGGTGGTTTCTTGCAATAATGGGCCAAGTAATTCCCTTTCAAAGAGGTTGTCATCTTACCATGATCAAGTGAAGCTTCTCTTCATAGTCTAACGTCTCGAGAGGTTCGTCATGTTTCTTGTGACACTTATCCACCAGATTGTTGATTGCCATTTTTATCCTACCCAAAGTCTCACTCTAGGAAATGAAATGGGAAAAATATGGGAATGATGATGATGAAAATAAATACAGTAATAGTTATAAATGTCACAAATAATGATGATTAAGATATGATGATTATCATGATCATGATAACCATGATGATAATGATGTCAATGGTGTCAATACAGCAACAATGACACAGATAAATAATAATAAGAGAATGATTGAAAAAAAATGTATATTAATCACAATAGTCAGAATATAAAAAAAATAATGATTGATATTGAATGCTTTGAAATCTGCAACCAGACATCAAATGAAGAACTGTCTTGGGGTAAGGGTCAGGGCTCAAATTAATTTTGTGTCCACGGGGGCTCTTCCAAAAAGAAAAGAGCCCCCGTGAGCCTTCTCACGGGGGCTCTTTTAGTGCTGATGGGGGCTCTTATTTTAATACATTAAATTGGTACCCATGAAACTCCTAAATTCCTTGGTATTTTATCATTATCATTTATTTAAGCCGGGATTTTCCCTCTTAGAAATTTACTTGTTATATAGCTGTTATTGACTTTTATCCCCGTGATGACATTCTCTCCATTTCTACCCGTTCTGCATATAATTTCCTGCTCATTATTCGGAGCAACCTTATTTACATTCTTTCTTTACTTTTAGTCTTTACCATATCCTTCCTAAACACAGGGGCGGATCTAGGTTTTTGCTAAGGGTGGGGTGGGGGTAACCAAAATACTATGTGAAGCATCGTCCACGAGCCGCGTAGCGTCGAGGCGATTTTTGTTGTTGCTATTTTGAACCACCGTAAGTGATGTTTACCTGGCATCTACTAACATGCGGAGCATCGTCCACAAGCCGCGAAGCTGCGAGGCGATTTTTTTTGTTGTGCTATTTTGAACCCCCGTTAGTAATGTTTTCCTGGCATCTACTGACATCTACTAATACTGTGTAGGTCTGGACACATGATAGCATTTTTCTATGCACATCACATATTCACTTGGCAGCCCAAGGGGGGGGGGGGGGGGTTAACCCCTGAACCGCCTAGATCCGCCCCTGCAACATCTTTGGTCTTCTTCTTCTTCTCAATATTGATCTACTGGTCGAATTACATAATTTGCTGGTCTTTTAGAGTCACCATATTTCAGAGGATTCACACTTTTCACAACGAAAAACTTCTCTATGTCCTTGCGCCCCCCCCCCCCCCCCCACTCGATCAGTGTTATTTAGGGTACGCATAATATGTTCCCTCCTTTTGAAAGCACACCCCTAAGTCCGGTGTGTAAAGTCAATACGGGCCGGATTTTTGTGTACTACGAGCCGGACTTTGGTGCGTGAAAAGTACCCCTTTACCAGAAATTTTGGGAACCGCATGGCATCCCTCTGTTCACGGAGTATTAAGGGGGGGGGGGGGGGGCTTGCGCGATCGTCTCCTGCTCCAGCAGATATTGGGCGTCAGCGTGCACACCGGTACTACCCGCGCATAGCCACTGCTGACGGTCGCACTATAGCTGCACTGCGAGCTTCCGTTGTTTGTTGTTTGTTGTATCGGTAATACTCATAGAGATGGAAGAGATAGCGTCATCTAAGTTCCATTTCATTGGTTAAGGTTTGAAAATTGATACTCAATATTGTTTTAAAATTATATCTGAACAAGATAATGTGTATTTTATTATTCCACGGGGGCGATTTTTAATTTTGCAAGCGCCCCCGTGATCAACCTGACGGGGGCGATTATGGAGCTCACGGGGCGAATCGCCCACCGCCCCCGTGTATTTTGAGCGCTGGTAAGGGTACATGCCCTTATCTCGGTAGTAGTTGTCAAGGGGGTGGGAGTTTTGTCATTTATGAGGTTTTCTGGACTTAATATGATAACAGTAGTCATATATTACACTTGCTTTAGCTTCACTGTACTAATACGACACTAGATCATTCATAAAATCATTTTTACTTCTAGTTTCTGTTTCTCACATATAAAATAACATGCATCTTTTAGCTCACTCACATGGTCTCTGTAAGAGAAGGCATCATTAAAGATCACCTCCTCGAGCTCAGCATTCATATCAACCCTCTGCTCCTGCAAATGCTGCATCTCTGCTAGGTCCTTGTTGATCACCTGATTGTGAAGAGCACAGAGGTCAAAGGTCACATAAAGGTCAAAATAGATTCATCCATGTGACATGCAAGAATTTAAGAGGATATTTCAATCTTTCAAGCAGAGCAATGAGCGAGAATGCTCGTGAACTTGCATGAAAACTGCAGTTCCCCGCTAGACTGGATAGCTGATTATCTAAGGTTATTATGGGAAGGTGCGAATATCTTGTTATGTTAAGAGCCTGAAGAGCAAAAACTCACAATCATTTACACAAACCTAATGCCCTTCTGACACTAAAAAATAGATATGGCATAGGGATGTTCGGACCATATGACGAATCATGATGTGAGGCTATAAATTTACACTGAAGGTGATGAATACAAATCTTAATCGATTTACGTTATAAACAATCTTTAACATTCAGTATTCTGAAACAGATCACAACAGCATATTTATTGGAATTTTAATTATATTTTTTATATTTTAATCTTCATTGCACTCAAAATATAAAAGTCAATTTTTAGAGTTACAGTCCGAGCAATGCAGAGCTACAAAGAAACAAAATGGCTGCCACAGTGAACAAAACATCTGCAAGAGGTGTCATCATATTGATGGGTTTTACGACGGCAGGAAAAGGAGGAGATATCTAAATGATTGGAGGAAGTCAAGGCAGGTGTTTCGACTCCAGCAGTGTGAGGGTAGTTAATTGGCGGACTTGCAAATTGATTTTCATGCAAAAAGTGACAGTGTGAAGTCAACAGGCTCTCGTATGCTTGTATGATGGTTGATTTAAAAGTTTTGAATTGTAATGGTATTTTGACATACATTGATAGACCTCACACTTTGCATGCATGAGTTAGCACAGCAATCAATAATTCATGTCAGAAAAATGGAAATAAATATGAAGCATCTAATGGTTTATATGGTGTTTTCACCTGCTTTATAAATCTATCATGCATAGAAAAAAAAAGTAAAGTTAGATGAAGTCAAAAATAAATGTTGTTGAATAAATGTTCCTGTGAAGTTAATTGAACATGTGCCAGTAGCCCCTAATATTGTACTGTCACAACTTAAAACTTGTAGTTTATTAAAGTCAGTACCAGGTTTTTTGGAGTCATATTGATAAAATGCCTGGTACTGATTCCTGAAGAAATAATCACTGTTAAGAATTTGGACGATGTGGTGACAGAAATGTGCTGCATGACTGGACCATAAGAACTTTCAAAATCGTCAAATCCATTATTCTTCAAATATAAATCTGTTTGAACAACCATTCACGCTCTTCTGATTAGCACATAATAATTTTTTGTTTAAAGACCGTCAACACTACTGGGCCAGAAAGGATTAGACCACACAGCGAGGTCACTAACAGGGGGCTATCTCATCAACTCAGCTCTCAACTAACATAAGAAAAAGAGGATCATGGGGGACCAACAGGCACCGATTGGGGAAGTTTTCTATATAGAGGGAGCAAGTAGCTACAAGTAGGACAGTGGGGCTTTAAATGGACTCTTACCAGTATGCTTTGATCGTGTTTGTACTTGAGCTCGTCTAGGTGAAGGTTGTTCTCATCCACCTCGTCATACATGGACTGGACTCTGTTGACCAGGGAATCGTTGGTAAAGCTTAGCGTCCGATGTCTGTCCATGATGCTTCTCAACATGTCATCGTTAACTTCCAAGTAGTCTGTATTAACAAAAAGAATAATGATAGTAATAAAAGTTACTTTAAATGTCTCTATCCATTCACTATCCCTGCTTTAGACTAGTTGCAGTAATGAGAGGCTCAAACATTTAAAGAAATGGAATAGATCATTCTCTAAAAATATCTTTCTAATCACTTAATGAAATATTTAGCGGAAGGCAAATGCACAATTCTGAAATGATACTTACTTTCTGGGATGTTGTCTAGTACTTTCATGAGGAATTCTTCAAACTTTTTGTATTGCTTGATCTTCTCATTCAGTTTGTTGTGTCTGTAAAGCAAGAGAATAACAATTAATATAGCGTGGATGATAAAATGATGGTAACTTATGACACAAAATAGCTTGGACTTTCCCAGGTATGTCGATTGTCATAACAAATTGAAATTATGACAAGTAAATAAGTTGATTTTTGTTTGTGCAAAAAGCTGACTGTGTACATATAAACTTATAAAAACATCTGCCTAAGCACAAAGAGCTGTGTCTTTTCCATACAACTGCAAAATGATGTACGTTTGAAAAATAAAAAACTCTTCACTAACATAAAAGATAACAGTTTTCAGAACGCAAATCCTTGAATAATTACCTTGTTTTTAACTCTTCCAACTGTTCACGAAGTATTTCATATTCTGATTGTTTCTGCTCTTTCACTTTGAGTTCCTGCTGATATTTGTGGATCGCTCTTCTCCTCTTGGCTTCCGTCTCTGAGATGAATTTATCAAACTTTTCAACTCTGTCCTTCATCTATGGAGAAGATTATGGATCAAAATTGTGAATACATCTTAAACATTAACTATATAACGCCCCTCTGGCTCTCAGCATACAATATCATGTTTATAAAATGTCTATGTTTACATGTATGTAACCCCAATGGGAAACAGCTTTCTGCTTTATTATATATGGGCAATGAACTTGAATCTCAGGTTTTGAATCTGTTATTTTACCAATATAATGAGAACTAATATTTCCTCTCTTACCAACATTTTCATTTGGTTCCATATCTCTGACAAATATTCCAACACTTTTGAATGAAATGACAACGATTCCAATATTGCCTAGAGTAGACATACTTACCAATTGTTGTTTTTTCTGTAGGTCCACTCTCTTCTTCTCACACTCTTCCATCCGTTTCTGGAACTGGATGCGCTTGGTGCGTAGTTCGTGCGTGACATCGTCGACCTCTACTTCTCGTTTAAGGAGCAGCGTCTTCTGTAACGTGTTGAGTCCATTCTCTATCAGCTTACCTGCAGACTGTGCGAGTAGGAAGAGATGTAGATGTCACTCATTGTAATTAAAAATATTTCGCCAAAACAATTTTTTTCTTCTCTCTTTCAGGCTTTTACCTGAATTTACCTAATGCCTGATTATTCTTTGCACAGGAAAAATAAAATCACACATCCTTATACAACAAAATATATTATAAAATTTAAGCATATAAATATATCCTTTTCTTCTCCTTCTCGATGTATATTTTTTTAATTGTAATATGACTTACCTCTTTAACAATGGGATATCTGTTGACGTTGTCATCTTCTTCATCACTGTAAAATAAAAGTGGAATGAAAACAAAGGTATTTTAATAAGATTATTCACTGATAATTGGCTCGATTATCTCTCAGTACAGTCACAGGTTCACATAACCTGGTCGTAATTGCCGGCTTCAGCTCAGCCGGCTTCAGCCGGCTACAGCAGCAGATGCATGCATGAGCATGATGAGCGATGTTTATATTATGTACACACATCATGCATCAAATATAGTATTCCGACCTTTCTGTACTTCATAGGAATCACTGAACACAAGATGATTGATGTAGATCTAAGCAATAAAACAAAATTGACTATAAACTTACCCTCGCTCTCCAAGCTGCGTCACAAAAACACTTTGTTTCTGGGGCTCAAGTTCCAGTTTATAGGGAAAACTCGTCGTTTCGGAAGCCGCCATCCTTATTTCTTTCTAGTCTGTACTTTGGTTTTCATCGGCTTCTGTGCATTGTTCTTACACACGTAGAACAGCGATATCGCGGTATACATGCATTCACATGCATTGTACCTGTTCGCTAGATTCAATTACGTATGCAAATGAACTGTCGCCAAGGGGACGTCCCACGCTATGGTTTCTCGATAGAGGGGGACATATGGGCACAGAGTGTCATGATCACCTTCAAATGGCAGTAGGTTCTTTTAAGTGTGTGCTTGCTCGACAAAACTAAGTTTACAGCCAAATTTACGAGAACTGGCCCAACTCTGTGTGTATTTGGAAGCACCATACAAATTATAAAGTGGATAAAAAAGTTAGTACGCCTATAATTATGAGTATTTTCTTGAAATCGACATTTTAGAAATTACGGGAATAGGAATGAGAGAGAGAGAGAGGAGGGTGCGTGTATGTTTTTTCTCTTTTTATGAGAGAGGAAGAAGCAGAGAAAAAAAGAAAGAGCGAATGAACGAAAGGGAGATAGATAGAAAGAAAGAAAGATAGACAGAGAGGAATGGGAGGGAGAGAGAGAGAGAGAGAGAGAGAGAGGGGGAGTACTTATCGGGAGCCTAGACTGGTGGCGCAGCTTCAAGGGGGCATGCATATGAATTAACTTCAGAATTATTTTTTAAAATGTCAGTGTTCATTATAGTAACAGCGAGATTACGTGCGTTACAAAACAAATATGACATGAGATTTTCGTCTGCACGAGAAATTACGCAACAAGAGAAAGTTTCATTAACCCCCTTTTACATGCCAAGTCTGAATCTGGCTTTAAAGTGACTAAAAGATCCAATGATGTGGGAGCGAAAGGGAGATTGGGAGATATAGAGAAAGGGAAAGAGATCATTTATACAGAAAAATAGAGCGATATAGAAAGATTAAGAGAGAGAGAGAGAGAGAGAGAGGGAGCGGATTTATAAAGCAAAAATAATTGGAATCAAAATACATATAAATACTGATTAAAACAATAATTAACGGAGGATTATTAACAATAAATTATTTGTACCAAAACAATGAAATACATTAGGTCATTAAACAATGTATTTCATTGTTTTGGTACCATGGTAACCATGGTGGATGCCAGATGGTAATTTGGACAAAAAAACATGGTAACCATGGTACTTTTTTGTAAGGGTAGAGAGAGAGAGAGACAGACAGACAGACAGACAAAATGAGAGAGAGAGAGAGAAAGAGAGAGAGAGAGAGAAGGGGGGGGGCAGGAGAAGGGGGAGTGCGGAGTCGGTAGATATTAAAAAAAGAACCTGTCCATTGATTTATTGATCCTGTTGATTGGTAGATGTTTATTCTACGATTATTTTTAGGACCAAGTGTACATTGAGAATCCCCAAGCATCCACGAGGTCTTGTATGATTGAAGAAAAAAAATTGTTGGTTTATAAGCCAACCCAAATGCGCCCTTGGTTCGATTCCACAACATTAATGCTAGGCTTATAATTATCATGCATATTGTTCCCAGCTAGCGCATAGCGTTGGACTCTACTGGAGATGTAGATAATCAACTCAAAATACGATGAGACTGATAAGATTGTGTAACCCTTCGTCACAAAACCCCATACCATTGTCAGACAGTTTTGTTTTTAAAGTCAACAAGAACAAATCCTGGTAGACGGGGTCCCCCCCCCCCCCTCCCCTCCCGAAAAAAAATGTCACGATCCTGCACGATCGTCTGCAAGTGGGTCGGGCTGGAGAAAGAGGGAGAGAGCTAAAGAAAATGAATATTTGTATGTGAAGAATATGGTTATCTCTTATATTTTACTAAGGTTTTACATGCCCTTTTAACAAAATTACAAATGGCCTTTTTTTACTTCTCAAATAAGAATTTATTTAAGACAACTTGAATATATTACCAAACATAGCAACGTATACCTGGTGCAATGCCAATAAAAAGATTTTGCATTTGTAATGTCAATACAGTAAACTGATTGTTACAATGCGAGTAATAGAAATGCCATGAACATAAAAATCACCTTTTCAAAGACTCTTGAAAAAGTTTCATCTTTTATCCTTTTTAAATCTCATGCCTCGAAGGAGGCTGGAAATGTTTTCATAAACAATTTTACCAGACATAATTTAAATATAACGGTACTTTTATTGACCGCAAATATCAGGGGGTACTTCTGTAATTCATTATTTAGGGTAAGTTGGTCCACATTGTCTAACCGCCCCAACCGCAAATCGTTAAGACAAACACTTTCACCCTCACTAGAAAGTGTACGGCAGTGCGCGGGTAGAGTACCAAAATAGGCGGATCCTTTCTCCTCTAACTATTTAGAGCAATGTCATTGTTACTATTTGTTGCCCCGTCCCCTCTTTTAACAGCAGTACGTCCTCCGCAACCTTTATAATGTTGATGATAAAGAAGCTGTTAACAAACAGAAAGCTCGAGGATAAATCAATATGATAACAATAAGACCCCCTCACGGAGGTTCCCATAATAAATGGACAGCGTACCTCGTTACCACAGGCAACCAACTTTTGGGGAGACTCTAGCAATAATAGTGCGCGAGCCAGGAGTATAGTTCCATTCTAAGACAACAACAGCGGTGGTTTTGTCCAATTTTAATCAAATCCACAGTATAGTAACAACACAAAACTTTCCTGTGAACCATACTTTGTACTTTTCATACATTTTTAGCCCTAATTCAATATTCTACATGTTTTGAGCGAAGCGCGCGGAGAAATATATCCAACCTCTATCCATGTGCTCCGCCCATTCAACTAATCCATAGAGAATAAGGTTGTGTGAATGGACCCGAGTCGTCGGCAGCTAACATGTGAACTGGAATTACTCACTGCAATCTCCCGTTCGCGTCTTCCCAAAGGATCCAATAAAATGGAGAATTTTGCCATAACATGATCGAAGGATGCCATCTTGACAGCATTGAGCAGAGAATCTCTAGTTTTTGTGTCTGGATATTATAATCACACCTTATTTTCTGCTATGCCAAGTGATATATCGTGATAATCATGCACAGTGAGTATCTTATTTGTGTACCTTGTTACGTGCTAATGTTTACCAGTGTCGATAACAGCGAGGATTATAATGTAACTATATACACTGGCCAGCCCCTCTGTGAGCTCTAGCTCTGCGACAGCTTGGGAGCGCAGAGTCCGTGTGTTTCTGTGTTAATGATTTGTTCATTGTATTCTCGATTAGAACTCACAAAATAATTTAATTTTAAAAAGTATATCAGTTACAGTACACATAATTGGCTATAAATACTCTCTTGTTATTAATCATAGTTAAAGTTATGTATTTTTATTGATATATCGTTTCCCATCAAATGTTTTTTTATACAAATTTATATTACATTTCCCAGAATGATATAAAATATTATCATTTTGGGAAATAAAATGTAAAATGATGTAAACATTTTACATCAATGGAAATAACTAACGACAAGAAATTATACCCCCAAAATGTATATTAATTGTAACTTTAAAACTAAATGATGTGCATCACAATTTATCGCATCCTGCTGATCGAGTGTAATTGAAAAGAAGTGTATCACATACATTGTTTTTAAAATGTATTAATTCACTCCTGACTCTCAGCAGACTACAATGAAGCCTGAAATGTGTTTCCAAGATTTTAAGACATAAATAAGTTAATAACACTTTCAGATCTCAATATCATTTTTTTTTTATTCAGCAAAACATACTTGAAAACTCCAACTTGAAATTCATGATTACATTTTCCTCCTGGTACCAAAATACATTTATCTCTATTTCATATTATTAGCAATATCCCTCACCCAATTAACTGTATGTTTATATGATAAATAATAGTCAAGTTGTTCATATTAAACTGCGGTCTTCTTCTTCCTCTGCTCTTGTCAGAGATGTGCAGTTGTGTCCTGTATGAGTCGATTTCAATGTCTTCCTCCTCCAGCTGTTGTTATTGTGAGAAAGAATGGGTAGTCTTGTATATTTGTAATTGGTATCAAAGACAATGATATTTTCAAAGAAAGTATGTAAGTGACTGTAATTGAGCACTTTATTATGTCATAAATATAAGAAATAAAAACAAATGCCATTTTCTAATTGTCCCGCTTTTCTTCTATCTAGAATATCGGGTTTTAGGAAAGAAGGGTGAAGGCACTTTCTCAGAGGTGCTGAAATGCCAGAATATACAAGATGGGACTTACTATGCTTGCAAGAAAATGAAACAAAACTATCAAAGGTGAGTTAACTAGAAATTTCTTTGTGTGTCCAGCATTATAAACTTTTTGGGAAAAGCACCCTTTTTTGATAATTTAATGAATTTAATGTTTTCATGACATTTGTCAATTTTTTCAATTCGAACAATCTGTCATTTAATGGATTTGTATGATTTTGAAACTTGAACCTTAATAGGTGAACAACATGTCCATGCATATCTAATTTTTGTTTACACTATTCAACTAGGATTATATGAATGTTATTATTATGAGCTGTGCACTTAGCAACTTTATACATGTACATTTTTTGTAAATGTATGCTGTAGCACTTTGTTGTTATGTTGCTGTCGTTGTGGGGATAGAAAGGAAAAACTAGTTTCAGATGAATGTGTGCTACATGTATATGTCATTTAAATTTCAATATACAACTGTATGCTAATTTTACAATTACATATTAGGCGGTGTCACACAGAAGCCAAAAATCTGGATTTTAGTTATCCTCTTAATTGCTGTCTGTCATCAATTATCCCATTAAAAATCCTCTAATGAAGCAAGAAAATTTTCCCTTTTAAGGGATTTTTAAGGGATTTTTAAAGGGATTTTTCTGTGTGACACCGCCTAGTATGTATATAGTTGTATTATATAATTGGAAAATTAATGTTAATTCATATGTAGTTTCATCAAGCAGTCTATATAATTTGCAATTTACACAGACTCATCAAGATGATTGTCAGAAATTTGATGATTCCATGTATAATCTAACACTTTGACAACCCTAGTCAAAATAAATTAGAACAATAGTGGTGAAAACAGCCCATAAAATATGCTTCTTGACTATTTTAAACTGTGAATATATTTTTCATTTATCTATTGTTAAAAATTCTTAGCCTAAAAATATGTTGTTTTTGTGGGTCCATTTCATTTTCCTTTTTTCCATGAGAAAATACAAAAAAATAGTCTACTTTTCGAGGAATTACCATAAAAATATACAAAATTAACCCTCCTCCACCCCCAGTAAATTTCTGTGTGAAAATGTCCAAGGAAAGCTAAATTAAAGATAACAAGATTTTGATGAACATGTTTGATTAAAAACTGCTGACTACCATCCATCATGTGTATTCATAATCAGTATGCACTATGAACATGACTGACAAAGAAAGCGGACAAAATATACAGTTCCTCAGGTTCATTCACAGGTAGACAAAGGAACATCCCTTCGCTGCTATTATGTGAAAATGTGTAGAACAGGTGTCACATGCATATTCATCTTTTTACATAATAGCAGTGAAGGGATGTTCCTTTGTCTACCTGAGGAACTGTATATTTTGTCCGCTTTCTTTGTCTGTTATGTTCATAGTGATGGAAGTGACAAAACCGGGGCAAGGACAGTCAAACAAAAATAGATAAAAATGTCAAAACATAACTCAATAAAAGGAATGAAGATTGAAGATTATGAAAGGAGGAGTAAAATGGGATGCCAGAAGATGAAAACTGTAGGCCTAATGTGAGATTTATATAAAATTCGAGATTTGAATTGGAAATCGTAAATTTTAAATGTTCTTTCTCTGTTTTTGTTGTTATTGTGTGCATCTTTAGTTTGGAGCAAGTTAACAACCTCAGAGAGATTCAAGCCATGAAGAGGTTAAGTCCTCATGCCAACATCTTGGAACTCAAAGAAGTAATCTTGTAAGTATTCCCCCATTTTTTGGGGGGTACTTGTGGGGGTCTGGGGAAGGGGTTGAGGTTCATGTACATGTAATGCAACGCAATATCACCTTCTTGGATAGTCTTCGGTAAAGTGTTTTATTCTACTCTATTCTACTCTATTCTACCAATAGTGCTGAATTAAAAGGGGAGTCAACCCTGATATTAAGTTGGTTTTAATAGCCGATCAGAAATATGAAAGAAACAGATCAGTGAAACTCTAAACAAATGATAAATTTAAAAAGTTCTAATTTGTTTGAGTTGCAATCAATCAAACAAAAATTGGCAACTCTGTGATGTATCTTTTAAGACCCTCTGCCATTTGCTCTACCCTGTACACTTAACTATTTATTGATTTCTAATTTCTCTACAGAAAAGTTTCAATCACACATGTACCCTAGATATTTTTGCAAAACCCCTGCATGAAACAAATCTATTCCTTCATCAATAACCAAGAAAATGAACATATTTAAAATTGTATGTACAGAGCAAATAGGAGAGGACGTTCAAAGACAAGTTGCAGAATTGTCAATTTGTGTTTCTTCAGTTACACCTTCAAAAATTGATGTGTTTTCATCTGGGATTCGCTGAAACTGTCACCAATCTGTTTCTTTCATTTTCCACATTAAAACAAAAACTCATCTAAATAAGTATCAGGATGGACTTTCCCTGTAATGCAGAGGAGTAGAAATCCACTCCTTTTGGAGTTATATCAATGATCACTTCATTTTTTTATTTAAATCCACTCATAATTATAGCAGGATCCACTCCAAAGGGTGTGGTTTGAATTACTCTTTTGAGAGTGAATTCCACTATTTTTAAAAAACATGGATTTCCACTCCATCCAAAGTAATCCTGATATAAATTCTTAAAGAGTGGTTTTCTACTCCTCTACACAATGTATTTTGAGAGGACTTCCTTGGCTTCTTGTAGTAATGTCACTGCTCTTTTTTAGCTCTCATTTTTTCATTTCTCCCTCTCTCTATTGTGAAAAAATTATTTTTTTTGCTCTAAGCATTAATAATAGATTTAAAACAAATCTGCTTACCAATCTGGGCATGTTTTTAATTTCACGCTCACAGAAGAAGAAGGATTGAAAGAATCAACGCACTCTAAACAACTCTGCATTTCACAATGTCTATTTTTCATCTGTTTCTCACCTACTTTTGTATTTAAAAAAAAGTGATTGTTTTTGTTGTTGCTCTAAGCATTAATAATAGATAAACAAATCTGCTTTCCAATCTGTGTTTCTTCACTGCACCTGCTAAAAAACTGCACTTAAAATAAAATGATACAGTACTTAGGCATGTTTTTAATTTCACGCTCACAGAAGAAGAAGGATTGAAAGAATCAACGCACTTTAAAAAACTCTGCATTTCACAATGTCTATTTTTCATCTGTTTCTCACCTACTTTTGTATTAAAAAAAGAAAAGGCGCCTTGAATCCTCAGCTTTCACAATTTGATGTTTCCATGGTAACTTTGATGGAGAATTGTTCAAGGGATTTACTCTGTAGATGTAGGGCTCTTTTACAGTGTACTGGATACATGGGTAGCTCAGAATAAGATAAATAAAAGACAGGGAGCAGATCAAACGTGTAATTTGAAGATTTCCCTAACAGATGGAATCTGTTCATGTACATTACACTTATCTACGGGTACTGTATTGACGTGGAGATCACTTTTGCATTGGAAGTACTGTATAGAGATAGCATAATAATGCTGTGTACCATATGTACTTGTATTTGAGCTGAAATAGAGTGTTTTCATGAAATGTTAAACTGAGTATTGTACATATATTTGTATTGAATAATATTTTTAGGGAAACAAATACCAAAATATAAAACATTGCATATACATGTATCATTAGGAGACACAAAATCAGTAAACTAATTCAACTATTATTGCTAAATGCACCAAAAACCAAGAAAGAAAAATTTATCTGCTTGAAGAAAACTTCTGTTTTTCCCAAGATTCTCTTTTATCGCCCATTAGGTTTGAAGTTTTGGGTCGTTAACTAACTCAAGCTTTTGTGTGGTAAAAACTTGATGGCCATTTGGGGTAGCAAAGGTCTCACCAAATTCATAAGAAATCAATTTAGGCAAGATTTACCTTACTCTGAATACACATTAGAAGTCAAAGGTCTGTGGACATGACACTATCAATCTTAATTTTTTTATTCAACCTACTTTGTCCACATATTTAATTCTTTATATAGTGACAAACGGACTAGAAAAATTGATTGTTCAGGTCAATTTGCTCTCTTGTCAGAATATAATATACCTTTGCCATGAAAAAAGGGGGCTTTTGACATTCAACAATCAAAGAGCCACCTCAGATCTCTGCCGATTGGTTGTAATACCTACAAATGAGTACCGGTATTCATATAATAACATGCTTTTTCCCTCCTGACTCTTCCATTATCAACAGTGACAGAAAAACAGGAAGCCTGTCGTTAGTATGCGAGCTTATGGACATGAACATCTATGAATTAATACGAGGTAAGTCCATGGCAACTAAAGCTCTATAATTAAATCAGTGGAGTAACTAATCTTGCCTTTCCATTATTCCATGAATGATTAATACAACATCAAGGGCACATCCATTTAATGGCCATGTTAAGTAGTGCTGTAACATCACGGATATCTCCAATTCCGTTTAACCGCCAGTCAAAACCGGACGGTTTTCGGTTAAACGATTAAAAAAAAAAAAAAAAAAAATCGTTTTTTGCAAGGTGCATTTATAGGCGCCGATTTGTGCATGTGAACTTGTCACAAATAATAAAATAATAGTAACAATGTCGTTTTTAGAAGAATGTGTAAGATCATTAATGTAAATAAAAAACAGTAGAGGACATAGGATAAATCCTTGTGGTACGCTATGTGTAAAAATTGGATGAATTATTATTTTAAACTACATATTGAGATCTATTACAAAGATTACTTTCAAACCAAGATGACAGACAAATTGGAGTGTTGTTGTAGTTTCCGAGTGGTGAGTCAACACACTGATTACTGAGCTAGGAGACATTGCCAGGCATAGTGCCAGGTGAAGAGGCATAAATCGAAACTTTAAAAAAAAAAAAAAAAAAAAAAATTATAAAAAACAAAAAAAAACAAAAAAAAACGGGAAAACGAAACCGTCCAATTGAAAACGGAATCCGCCATGGGCGGTCGGATACCGGACGGTTAAACGTTTGACTACAGCACTAATGTTAAGTCAACACTCCATCCTTGCGTATTATGAGCTGTTCAGTTTGGGAGGCATTCAATTAATAATGATACTCAGTTTTTATATAGTGCTTATTAGAATCACTAAGTGCTTCCAAACTTGGAGTAGTATCACAGGCTACAGAAGATAAAGGCATCTGTCACTTAATTTTCCTACTCAGGCATTATCAATTTAAGTATCTAAAAAAAAAATTGTTATTTTGCTTATCTCAAATGCAAAATTTAAAGGGGCTGATTCTTTTTGGAATGGGAAACGTGATCAATGTATGAAAGAAAGAGAGAAATAATTTTTTTGATAGTTTCGAGAAAATTATCATAATCATTGGTGAAGATATGCAAATGTTCATTTACATGAAAAACAAGAATAAAAGGCTGTCAAATCAGCATGGTTGATTGAATAAATCATAAATAAAAGATAAGTTATTAAACAATTTCACCACCAATGCAAATTTGCATCCCATAAACTAACAATGATTTTAAGCATGTATTTTCAAAGGTCAATTTAAAAGTCAACTGCATGTATATGTAGCCCTTTGTTTGGTATCAGTGTCTAGAAACAGGTACATGTATACAGTAGTGTAATAATTGTATTATCTTCTTTTGCAGGGAGACGGCACTACCTACCCCAAGAGAAAGTTAAAAATTACATCTACCAATTGATCAAGGCATTAGAACATATGCATCGGTAAGTAACCTTTGTTAGATGATTAATACGTAAGATCATATGGATTTAGTATAGGGAATTATATATTCTCGTTTTAGATCAGTTTTCCTTTCCTTTGAGATTATGATGGCTTCCCTAACACCATTATCTAGCCTGGATCGATGAACAGGCTTAGACCTACAACATCGTGTATTAAAGTAAAGTAAGTAAGTAAGTAACTACATATTGTATTTTGTTTATGTGCTGCCAGTGGAGGCCAATTTTCTATGTTTCGATTATGGATCAATAAAAGAATCTATCTATCTATCTAATTTATATTTTTTACAAATTGAGTTCACTGGGTATACACCTGTACATGGTCTGTGGTAATCATTTTGTGGTGGTGACAGCGTGCCTCTTCTCTGTACGTGGCGGAGATAAGTAATTTCCTTTCATTTTTTGTAATTTTAGGAATGGAATATTTCACAGAGATGTCAAACCAGAAAATATTCTAATTAGGGTAAGTTTACATTTTTCTTGTCCCCCTTTTATTGCCTATATTGTGTCGAGACCATTACGGTATCTGGGAACAGTTTAGCTTTGATCTGTCACCTCTATAAATTGTGTTAAATCAAATGTCACCTGCTCACATATACATGTAGGAACAACTATTGTAGGGAATGGTGTTATCTGAATATGTCAGACATTTAAAGTTAAATGTATTAAATGTATAAATAAAGGTACATTTAAATAAATGTTAGAAGCATTTAATTTTGTTTTTAAGGTTAGTCATATTCAATTTCTTAACTTTGAAAGTATAATCAACATACAGGAATCCCCTCCCCCTCTCCCTCTGATTAGCACAGACATGGTGCTTTTAACTAATTTGCTGGATCATGTCTTTTAGAGTACGGCTTTTGATAGTGCTGAAAATTTTGTGATGGTGACTAAGCAACCAAAAATATGCATTGTAACATGACGTAGGACTGTGTGTATTTCTTGTATAGACTTTGCACTAATGACAAGAAGTTGATATACATGTACTGATGTCATGCCAACATTGAAATTAATTTTGTCACTTTATGTCATGATGTATGCGGGGGGAAAAGAGCTGGCTCGTTTTGTGTACTTCTAATCGTGACATGCATAAAAAGTGTTGTTTAATCAAATTACTGCCTTTTATCAAATTAATTTTCATAGGGAGACATAAACTTGCCAAGGCATGCGATCGCCGAAGCATGAAAAGGATCAATGATGATCTAATTTACTTTTAATAATGCCATGGTCGTGTTCCTCTCTGATACTGTGGTCAGGGCATTTGTAGATTAGCTGCACTGTAATTGGATTTTTATGTCAACGAATTTAATAATTTAACACTGCGTCATGTTTTCTGTGCCCATAGTAACACCTGAAAATTGTAGACTTATAATTGTGCTATTTTGTTAGTTGAATAAGATTGTTATCCGGTCATTGATCTATGAGAATCAATCATCAATGGCGGCTCTGAGCATCGGAATTTCCCGTGAGAATTGTGATGATTTATTTGTTTATATATCACCATGTTTACCTCAGGCATCCTCATTTAGTTTCATTTACAAGAGATGTTTTTCAAATATTCTAAGAGTCCTTATGATAATCAATTTATATGGTGACAAATAGGCTGTCAAATTTGATCTATTTCCCATTGTTCCAAACATTATAAAATAAAAATTGTGGCCTTCATAATTCCAATAGCTTTGAATAAAAGAAATATTCATTGTGCCTGCCCTCTCTCTAATAAGAATTCCAAGAACATGATCATTGAAACCTGGAATGGTGGCATTATAATTGTTTTTATTATAAATGTTATTAATGATATTATTCTTATTCCAATTTTTGTTATTATTATTGTTACATGTACGTTGTTATTATAATCATAATTCAATATATTTGTTTTTATTTTGTATATAACAACTATTATTATGATGATTTTATTTTAGTTTCATCATTATAATGTTGTTGTTATTATAATTATTATTGTTAATATTATTATTATTATTATTATTATTATTGTTATTGGTGCTGTTGTCACAAGTAATTCCCTGTGATACAGTGACATCTCTGTAAATGTCTTATTTGTTTACCCCAAACTCATTTGAAAAGAGGAAAAAGACATCATATACCAATGAATTACCTTATTTTGTTTAGTTAGTAATTTTATGGAATTTTAATTTCATATCGTCAGGATGATCATTTGAAGCTAGCAGACTTTGGCTCATGTAGAAGTGTGTATTCTAAGCAGCCGTTCACAGAGTACATCTCAACAAGATGGTATGTATTCATCTCTACATCTACTACAATACATAATATTGCATTTTAAATTTCAGCAATTTGGGGAAGGCCATTATGATGAAGATTTTAAAAAGATCAACCTAGGACAATTTTTATAACCTTGTCCATCACCTGTTAGTGTTATAGAAAAGTGCTGATATTATAATGACATATTGCATTCCAAAAATGATTCTACAATGTACATGTATGGGATATTTTTAAGGGTTTTTAATATTGCCCTCAACTTGAATTTTTAAAAGTCCTTTGTGATTATGTTCAGAGTCTATGCTATTACATTTGTTTTTGAGAATTTGCAAAATATTACAGACTTATGTAGCAAAAAAATGATTGATTCTTCATGTACAATCACACTCAACCCAGTATCGAAAGACCATTCAAGAGAAACATACAATAATTGTTTTAATTTAATAAGAGTTTTGAGTATGAATATTCTTGATATAGGTCAATTTAGTGTGAGATATCAATGTTTTCTTTCCTAATGAATATTCACGATATAGGTACCGTGCTCCGGAGTGCTTGCTCACGGATGGCTACTACTCCTATCAAATGGACATGTGGAGTGTAGGATGTGTGTTCTATGAAATACTCAGGTATGTTACATCAACATTTTATTTATATAACTTTTTGTTTCCACAAACAAACGGGTATTGCTATTTGACCCTTTGCTTTTCAAATTACCTATATTTGTATCAATCAACTTGAACTGAGTATTTGTGTATAGTTTGAGGATTACTTGAAGAAGTTCTCTAAAACTTTACCAAAAAACTTTCATCAAGTAAATTAAATTAGTATGGGGTGGGATATTTCAATTACCGGTAGCTTTTGCATCTAATATATGTTAAATATGCTTCATTTGCTTAGGCACTGTCCTGCCAAAGAAAATGAAACTATAAATGTATTTTACTTATTAATGTGAGAAGTCCTCAGTGAATTATGGTCACTCAATTGTACTTCTTACATTTTGAAACCGTTTTTGTTGCTTTTGCTTATTTCTCACCCAGATTATTCATATTTATTCATGACTTACATCCTTACATGTATACTCAAAATAAATAGTCCATGCTGTATGCATACATACTTTGCCTTCATCTAAATTTTGCCCTTATTTATCTCATTGACTTGTAACTGACAAAATTATAACCTTCGTTATTACTCATATTCATGTTGAGCCTTGAAGTTGTCTATCATGAATACCTTATATCTCTGTCTTCATTTCAGCTTACATCCCTTATTTCCTGGTGCCAATGAGGTAGATCAGATTGCCAAGATCCATGATGTCATGGGGACACCAGACGCTACCATACTCAATAAATTTAGGAAGTAAGTCCATTTTTATATTTAAAATATGACATTTAAACATTATCTTGTTAACTGAATTTTCTTGTCCCATAGATTGAATACAGGAACAAGGAACCAACCGGTTCTTGTAGCCAATAGAAACAGGAAATTGCAGTTGACTCTCAGCTGAGAGAATGCACTTTGCTAAGAACACATCTGTTCAAGTTACTTCTAAAGTTGGAATTTTGCAAGAATATGTATCAAACATCTTTAGAAAAGACAATGAATTTTTTTTTACAGATGGTCCGAAGAGAAAATTATATCTGTGAATTAACTAGGAAAGTGTGCAATTTAGCAGAAATATGGATTTTTCTTCTTCTTCTATTAAGATAAATGACTTTTATTTATATTTGTTCTTCATAAATGCACTAAGATTCATACATACATAGTTTAGATAAATCCACCCTTTACATCTATACATATGCATAGCCATATTCCCCTCTCTTATTTGATGGTTACAGATGGTTTTGATGGTTACATATACATTCAGATTAAAAACATTTATCATGAATCTAAGTCTAGACTATTGTGAAGTCAGGTTTATGATTAACAGATGTACAAAGTCCACATTTAAGTAGGAGAGTGAAATCCCTTTATTGGTCATCCTTTTCATTAATTTCATACAATTGCCAAGAGATGGTCAGATCATCCAAGAATATAAAGACATAAAATGTTTGAATTCATAATAAGTTGTTTTTCTATTTCTTCTAGCACATGCCAAATATTTAGACATATTCTGACATTTAGGCAGTCAGTAGTGCCAATAATATCTATTTGTGTTTATTTTATAATTTCCAGCGTTTAAAAATGTAGATGACAAAAATATTGTCAGTGGGAAAATACTGATAAAATGCTCTAGGATTTGCCAATTTTGGAAGTTAAATGCATATTCATAACCCTGATTTTCACAGTAAAGCGAGAGGCATCAACTACAACTTCCCATCCAAGAAGGGTTCGGGTATAGAGAAGCTGTTGCCCAACGCCACGAAGCAAACACTGGAAATTATGAACAAACTCTGTACCTATGATCCTGATGAGAGAATAACAGCCAAGCAGGTCATCAGGCATGCGTTCTTCAAAGATCTCAGGTATGGTGTCTTACTTATTTTGTTTCTGTTTAATCAGTAATAACATTTCCTCTGTTATTATTCAACTTGAATACTGGTATGCTTTTTATTTGAGATTGATCTTTTTCTTGACATGTAGAATATGAACCCAAATGTTTTCCTCTTTCTTGTTTTTTGTACTTTATGTGATACCTTTTTGTTGACCTCTGACCTGCATTGTAACCAAAGAAGTTGACTCTTTTGGAAGATCACAAATGAAATCCTTTCTATATTGGCATGGGCTCATTGCACACAAAGGAAAGTTATCCTTATAAAAGCTAGATTGGGGTATATTTTTGGCCCAAGAATAATTCCTTCAGACATCTTTTCATTTGATACCTCTTCCATGAAGCTCCTTGCATGGTCTTTACATGATGACAAATCCTATAATGATTAAATTAAGACAATAACAGATTGATACACTGAAGTACATATTGCAAACTGTTGCACTAATATTCATAATGGTTCAAAAACCCTCTCTTGAGCTACAAAGCATATATCCTACAGGTATGCAAATTACTAAAATTTAGGAAGGAAAAGAATATGGCTGCAGTCTATATGACTTTTAAGAGCGGTTGTCATACTGCCATCTATGGTTGTTGCTAGGCTGTTTCCATGCAGGCCATGTAAGGCAGCAATATACATCACTTGACTAATCTGCTGTACAAGTGAAAAACACCAAAATCTGTTTGCTCCCATTTACAAGTTTCTGTTACATTGGGCATATTTACTTTACAGCTTGAGTCTGTGTCAACATTTACTATCTATAGCCCTCTGTTGTGCACGTAGAATTGAGGGATGGTGTATTGTGAAAAAATACTTGCATGTCTCTAGTATTTGCAATAATTATATCAAGGGCCTTGGCTGATGTTTTTTGTGGATTATGTGACAAAACACCTTGTTAACATTCTTTTAAGCTGAACAACATACTCCTAAAAGAGATTATGAGAGAGAGGCAAGGTTCTATGGTATTGTGAGACGGATAACTCTGCATGCTGAATTTTCTGTCTCGTCTGTATTTGTACATGTACTTCAAGAATACCATCTTTTTGTTTCATTCCCCCCCCCCTTACTCTCTGTTCTATTGCTCTCCTCTTTTCAGCCCCCCCCCCCCAAATGACTAACGGCATACAGGCAAAAGTCAAGTATATATCCCTTCCTTTTCATCTTTCAATCTCTCTTTCTTTGAGGTAGAATGTTATTTGAAAATAATAATACCAAAGTTTTCAAGTATTCTTATTAACCTTGAATATTCTTCAACGTAAATGAGTAAAAAACTAAACAAAGGAAAAATGCAAAATAAGAAATGGGAAGACAAAATAATAAGTTCAACAAATTGTTGTTGTTAGGTGAAGATTTACTTTTATCAAGCCCAATGAATGGTTTAGCAAATAAACATGAAGGAATGCGCATCTATTGCCATGGAAATAGCTGCTGCTTGGATACAATGTATTCCACCCTCATTAATTTCTCTAATCAGGGATAATTACTGGCACTGTCTGATCACCAAAAAATAAATGCCCTTTATATAATTAGCTCTAACGGTTGTTTCTCATCAACTCACAACTCTGCGTCCCCTATTTATGGCTTGACCTTTAGCATTGCGTGTGCATAATGTGTGATTGGACCATCGTCACTGTCAGATATCTACCAATCTACATCTTCCAAGATATTCTTTGTGAAGAGGCAGGGGTGTAGCAATGTTGTTCAGGTCTGTTTGTATTCTGAGATAGCCTCATTGTTGGCAGGGAATGTGTGGTCGTAGTTCTCCAGGAATGCAGTATTGGAACGATTACAAAATTGGAAAACTACAAGAGAGCTTTGAAATATATACAGTAGATTATACTTAGCTTGGAAGTTGGAAACTTAACTTTTTGGAGCAAATAGGACTATACAGAATACTTGAAGGATTACTCGACCGGCAGTGAATATTGTGTGGCAAAACTGTGGATTAATCTAATGGTTTATACATCTGCTTAAAGCGCCTGTCCTCAGTATTGTGCTCAGCAGAACTTTCAAAACAGATCGGAAAGCTAAAAACGATATCGATGAAGAGGACTTGATTTGATTCAGACTTACACTGTAGTTGCTCAAGCTGATCTTGCTATCAAAGTATATTGCTAGCATGGAGACACATCTCTGTCTTGGCTCTTAGGTGAATGAAATAAAGAGTATTGACTAACAAGTAACAACGCTACAATCTGCAAGATAATTGAGTAGATGGCTTATGATAAGCCTCACATTCTGAGTTATTACTTGAGGTAAGAGACAAAAAGAACATCAATTGCTACATGTTGGAAGATTATTTTCCAGTATTTACACTGTACAATTTTTAAAAATGGATGTGTTACAGCAAGTCGTTACTTTCATAGAACTTTTGTGTTCAAGTTGAGGGCTACCATTAGAATGGAAACTTGTATGTGAACGAGGGGCTACATTGCGCGCGCACCATTAGAATGAAAGCTTGTGAATGAGGGAGGGGCTATTGGTAGAATGGAAGCTTTTGCATAAGGGAGGGGCTACCATTGCAATGGAAACTTGTGAATGAGGGAAGGGCTACCATTAGGCCTAAAATAAAAACTTGTTGTATTGCACTTTGGGTGCCAAAACATGGGTCGGTCGGTCAGAAAAGTTTTTTTTTTTTTTTCCCGCCCTCTTTTGGGTCATCATTCCATTGATATCTTTTTCACCTCATAATTATCCATGGTTTGTACGAGTGAGAATTTTGGAATAATTTGATTGTATGCATTTATATCCCATTTAAACAAACAAAATACATATTTTTGTATTCATTAATAAAAAAAATCATCTAAAAAACAAGTTTTTATTTTAGGCCTTATAGAAGCTTGTGCACAAGGGAGGGGATGATAGTATAAATGAAAGCCTGTGATAGAATAAAGAAATTATCACAACTAAATGGATTATGTCAGAGAAAAAATATGTCTTACCGTAAATGATATCACCACTTTTTGAGAAATGTTTTGTTTGACAAAGAAAAGACCATATTTTAAAATAAACAATAAAAACAGTATTAGTAATACATTAGTACATGTATGTAGCATTGTCAGGAAATTTCTCATGAAAACAAAATTCATATTTACTATACATGTACTCTGAGCTTACTCTGCAACATAATGATCTTATCACTACTCTATCTGAAACTTTCTATTTAAAATGCAACCATACAAACATTTACTAATGCCCCTTTTTATTTCTTACCTCCATCTTCATCCGCTCCACTTGGCTATCTTTCTTTTTCTCATTATTTGTATCATTGTATTTTTTATCTTTTTCTTTTTATCTATTAAGGGCTTAAAATTGTGTATTTAAAAATATATTTGTAAATGCCTTCCTCTCTTCCAATAGACAATTTAGATTCTTTGTTTTGACAGTTCTGTACTCTCAGTACCTAGTTTTCCTATATGCTATATTTGATATTGTTATGATTTGATTGTCTATTCATGATATAAAATTGAGAAACATTTTTGATGTTATGTGAAAATTTACAACCAAAAATTAATGTGATTGAATAGCCATAATGTTAATTTTTTAAATGAGGATGTTTAATAGTGAACGTCAATAAAATGATAATGAATCTGTCAGAAAACAATAAAAAATAATGAAAAAAACATGTTCTTCTGTCTCTTGTCTAATACAAACACAAGCAGCTATCATTTATCAAAGATACATTTATCCAGAGGTGTGATTTATGGATATTTGAACACCTCTCTATGATTGCAAAAACAATATCAGTCAATTTATATATGCTCACGATTCATAATAAAATTATATTTAGAATGCTAGATGATAGAATAAGTATTGCATCATTTAACATAAAAGCTGGATAAAATTAATGCCTTGTAATTGCTTTTTGATAGCAAACAGATGATCTTAATGCACATGTAAATTAGGCCGGGACCACTACCAACCAATAATGAAATTATGCTATTCTGTATTGATAAAATTTGATAATTCAAAGCTCATTTGTGATAATAAAACCATTACACCTACTTATATTTATTTGATATTGATTTGTAGTACCAGATATATGTTTGCATATTACGCTAACGACTTCGTTAGATTACTTATTAAGTGGACTAAATGGGTGAATTAATTCAAGCAAAGACTTGTTTTTAATTACAGGGTAATACTGATTTATTGCCAATTGAACTTAGTTTAATCATTTATAATAGCTTTATTATCATTTCAATTTCATTATCTGTGACCTTATTAAATATGGCTGATATGTCTTAAATAGAGCATCATACGCTATTAGTAAGTATTTTTAGACCAAGGCTTGAGCTACACAGGTTCAACATTGGAGGGGATGGAGGATAAATGACAGATTCAGTATTACAATTATTTTGAGCCTTGTCAGCTTACTTGTATCTCTACAAATCAAAGGACATTTTTTAGTTGTTTTCTGTTGGCTAATTTGCCAGGAAAATTGACTCTGACCACCCCATTCTTCATTCAAAATGGTCTAATGATACCCCAATTTAAGACATTAGATATAATTGTGCATGTATGTAGTATGTTTTATGTCTCTTCTTTTTATAATATGTGCATGTATCTATAAGACAATTATGGTATGCCATCTAGGCACCTTATTAACCGATATCAAGCATAGATATTCAGAAAAAAAGTTTTAAAATAGTAAATCATGTGATATTTATGCATGACCTTTCACCTTTCACCTTTTTAATAACAACAGGGATGCAGATAAGAGGAAGCAGCATGTGGATAAGAAGAAGCTGTCGCTTGGGGATCAGGGGTCAGTCATATCAGAGGACACCGCCAAGGAGAGTCATGTCGAGGGCAAAGATGGCGACAACGAAAACCATAAAGTTGTTAGGAAAGCAAGGGTAAGGACAAGTTTTTCGACTAAATCCCAGATTAAGGGCATTGATCCCTCTTAAGGATTGTTGGGGGAGGGGGCGTTGTTGGGCCAACAAATTAATCCGAAATGTTTGCCCCATGCGATATGCAGTTTAGATTGAAATTATTTGCTATCAAGGAGTTTGCCCATCCTTCAATTACGGGGTGGGGGTGGCGGCGAGCGGTAGCATAAAATCAGAACTTATAACTTTTTGTGCCATAGGATAATGCAGTTAACTCATTGTCTCATGACACCTTTGTGTTGTCAATTGACATACATTTATATTTATTAAACAAATTTGCTTATCATATTAAGGTTACAATATTAACAACAAAAAAGATTATTTTTGATTTGTGCAAAAATCAAGATATCCATTCCATTGTTTTTTTTAAAACAAAGTTTTTATTCCTGGAGTCAATGATTAAATCGGGAGAGTAGGACAAGAAGGGACTTGTTCACTCTACTGAAGTATGATTAACCTAGGAAATCATCTTTTATATGCAATACATGCTGTTAAAAGCTGTAATTCTTTGAAAATAAATTCATTTTTGCAACATTCTTCTCATAAGAAATCTAAAAAAGTTGGATCTCAAAGAGTGAAGAAGATTCATAAGGTAAGATAGTGTGTAGATCGAGGCATGGTTGTGAAGAACAAATCTAATTTTCACTGCTCTCGAGTACTTTTTGTTTGAGTTGGTACTGTAGTGTGCAGGAAGTGAACAAAATAAAGATGATATATTGTCTGCGGAGACCCAGTAAGGCATTAAATCAGTTTTGAAGTATATCCGTGAATGCTCTACTGGCTCTTGGCTGACGATATGTGGTAATTACATGTGTGTGTGTTTGCTGTAGTGGGAAAAGATGGTATATGATGAGTATTGTAACCCCAAGAAAGAAATTTTTGGGGAGTTCTTCTTGGATTAAATAGATCAATGAGCTTGTATTTCTATGGGGTGATTTTCATATTCTGTTGCTAAATTGCTAAACGGTTATGAATTGTTTTTCTGATACTACACGTACACCGCAAATTGGGAGAATGTGGGACACTCTCATGAATGACTTTCAAATCTTCACTTACATGTATGAGCTTGTTTAACCTTGAAGCAATATATCACTGACACTATGCACATGATATTCACATCACCTCAACTGGTTCACCTTAAATAATGGTTGAATAAATGAATATATCCTATAAATAAAATTTACAGAAAAAAATACAACTTGTACTGTGAGGTAAATATTAGCAAATGAGATTTTAATCAGCAAGTGTTACAAATAATTAGGTAAACAAAGAATTGCCCATAAAGAAAGATTTGTATCTATAAGTTAGTTGATCAAATGTCTTTTGGCCTATTTCATTGACATATAATTTGTTTGGTTCTTGATTTGGAATTTGAGTGCTCAATAGTCTGTCCCATCTTACCTCACATTCACCTACATGTTGACGATATACTTTGATGTTATTATTTCGATTGCTTATTGTGACCTTGATTTTTGTTTTAACAGAGGAAAAGTAAGCTTCATGAAAGCGAGAACTACTCCAGTACGTTACTGCCCAAGGTTCAGAACAACAACAAGATGGTCGGTCACAGTATCAGTAACTACCCGACGCAGACGTTCGGTTCCACCAGCTTTCCAAAGCTACACACCAACAACAACAGACACCAACAGAGTATGCTGCCAAGTATAGCCAATACACATTACAACAAGCATCATCATACAACAAAGGTGTGTATTCAAATTTGTGAGAGGACCTAGTAATGTTCAATGTTCAAAGATGAAGTGTGTTATAATGAGTTTCAAAAAAACTCTTACTACCATTCGTATATGTGCTCATTAAATACATTTTACGGCAAAGAACCATTATTCCATTGAGGAGAAGAATTAATTGTTCAGTTCTGAAATTTCAATTTGTTTTATTCAGTAACTGTAGCTTATTTTGCCAACTAATTTCTCCTCCCATCTTTTTCAGACATTCCAACCTGCAGCAGCGAAGAATGTATATGGACACTTTCAGCTGCCATCAATATCAAAGAGCAAGGAAGCTCAGTTCTGACCAAGCTAAAGTTTAAGAGATACAGACTCTTCACCAAAGCAAATGGAACAAAGTGCCTTTTGATAGCAACTGTGTTGCATAAAACAATAACTGTGCTATAGAGATCAAATCTTGAGAAATTGTATTTTTGATGCTGAGTGTCCGAGATGTTGAGGGGTAAGGAGGGGAGCGACATAACCCTGAGTGATTATTCCTGAAGATCATCTGTGCCATGAGGATCAAATAGAGAAAGGTTTTAGAGTCATGTGCCGTGAGTTGCTTTGGCAGAACATTTAGGAATCATTAAATCCCACCACTGCCACCAGTATATCCTACTGCTGCCGACATGTTGGAAGACACAAATTAACTATTGACCAGTACGTACCGTGCTCATAAGGATCATGGCTTGTGGATGAGGGCACCAAACTACCTCTTAGAGATGAAGCCTCAAGGCTCAAGTTGGTTTAGAAGAACTTGAACCCTGAATATGTCTTGAAGATGTCGCTTTTTGTTGATAGATGACACGATCTGCTTCACCAGAAGAACTCCCATAAATTAGCAGGGAGGGAACCCTATAAGAGATCTGACATATGCAGGTCATCATTTCTCAGTCTTATTAGAAATGAAATTCATTGTAAGGAGTGAGTGTTATTCTGGAATACTTCTGTACCATTCTGGTCAATAAACCTGACTCCAATTTGCGGTATATATAGTGAAATAAAACACTTGCGAGACAATCAGCATAAGTAAGTCAAAATATGGTGCAGATAAAGTGTTGCATCATTTTTGTTACAATGGCGCAGGACAAATTTGGACATATTATAGATTTGGACAAATAAACAAAATATCATGTTTTCACTATATTGATCTTAATATCAGTAGATACCTGACAAGAGTTTCACAGGAAATTCATGCACGCTTTAGTGATCTGCTGTCTACCATTTTAGTAATTGTCACAAACAGTATGTACAAATGTGTTCAAGACAAGCAACCATGACAAAAAGATTCTGTATTGAAAGCAATGCATTCGTTATCTACAAATGAGACTCGAGAGATCCACCTTATTTTTTGTATTAATAGTTGTATATTGATTGGTAATTAAAGTGAAATTGGAAAGGGAAATGAATATTTCAAAATAAATGAATTGCCAAATTAATATTTGCATGCTTTAAAAATACCTCATTGCACACTTGTGCCTGAACTATAGTTAAACTACTATATGAAAGTGAATGCATCAATTGAAAGAAAAAACATTGTCAGAAATATTTATTCAATATTCAATAAAACCGGAATATAGAAAATACATTATCACATTTATTCAAACAGAAAACATATTATTCACACAAAAACACTATTACACCTGTAAATGTTTATTCTGTCCTTTACTAAAAGATGTGACTACAAACAATGTTTTTAATGGAATTTGGAGCAAATATGAACATTGAACATATTGTATTATAAATTCTAAAGATCAAGATTTGAATCATGCTGCATGTATAATTGGACCTTGTTTTTTTCCCCTTCTATCATCTAGATATTTTTTTGAACACTTCAAAAATAAGACATAAAGTTCAGTCAACATTACTAAAGTTATTCAACACCATATCTAGTTATAAAGGCAACATAGGGTATGACATAAATCTGAATTTAGCAATAAGATAGAAAACACCTACGTTATATATATAAGAAATTGCAATGTATTGAACAAATTTACACTATTTTTTTGTAACCTGCATAATTTATCTTAGAAGTTAATGTAGATGGTTATCACACTTAAGGAAGAGTTTCATTGAGGGTATGAACAAAATATGAATACAATTATACCAGATCTCTAACAAAAATTGAACAAATTCATTCCCAAATGGTTATTTTAATCACAGACAATGTAAAGCAGCTGCTGTTTTTGTTATCAAAGGAGTTTGATATTTTCATATTATTGTGGGGGTAATTAATTTTGTAGCATGTTCCCCAATCTATGTTCTTGCCTGAAATTACAATAATCTTGTAAATATATACAGTATACATGTATTTCCAAGTGACAAGATGTGAAGGACTTTTTTACCTGTATAAAAAATAGTCTTATGTTCAAAGTGTGTGTACAGAGAAATGAACAAGATACAACAAATTTGTTCTAGTATATGTTTATATGTGAGATGATATGTACAATTTTGCAAACAAATCAAATAAATTCATTTGATGCAGTCCTGTGTCCGAGAAATTATGTTTGAAATGTACAGTGGCCACTACATTCGTTATAATCTAGTTTTGTAAATCATTTGTTAGTTTTAAAATAGGAATGTTTGTTCCTTAAAAATCAATCTTTTAGAGAGGGAGAAAGAGAGAGAGAAAGAACATGAATTATTATGGGAAAATACATTTGGGCCAAGTATAATGGATTTGAGATTGTATTCATTAATCTTGTCATTTCATTTTTAATGTTCATTTTTTTTCGGGGGGGGGGGGGGGGGTTATGCTATGCATTTAGGTAAGCAGTTCACAGTCTCACAAGAGATAATAGGCCATAAATGTTATTTATGCCATGATAAGATTTATCTTCATCATAGCCAATATAAGATCAGAAAAGTGAATATTTGACCAAACAAAATGTATTTTTTTATCAAAGATCAAGACTTGATTGACATATTGGGCTCAACATTTAGGTTTATTCTATATAGATTTAGTTGCTTGATATTGGACTGCCTACATGTATGTACATGTAGGTTCTGTGCCTCACATTGTGCAATGACAAAATAACCGTGTTTCATAAAACTCACAATTGATAAATTCTACTGAAATCATCTTATTTGATTGGCAGTGAGCATGTATGCCATGATCACAGCAGTATTTATCTGATACACATGTTATGCAACAGGGCCATATCTTGAAAAACTACTTTGAAGCTGCTTTTGACGGAGTATGAATTTGGAAACAATAGCAACTTTAGTTGTGATTATGAACAAAACAAATGTATTCAAGATAAGTTGACAAGGAAAAGTGGGGGTAGGGAGAAACCCACCTCGTATAAAATCTTTCAAATGACTTCTGCCATTTTTTGGCTCGTAGAAAATGAAGATTTTATGATTCATCATGAAGAGATATTGTTTAGGTGTCTGCAGGAAAGCTGCTTCGACCCTACTAATCACAGCCAGCAATTTGACATTATTTTAGTAAAGCTTTGGGTAAAGCCGAATATGTCTATATCAACTTGTGGCAAGTACTAAATTTATCAAGACAGAACTACATCAGCTATTGTATTGTATTCCCCTTTCTATCAGGGAAATATATAGTACTCTACAGGTACATGAGAATATCACATTTAAGAACTGTTCACTAGACTAAAGTTGTCTGACTAAATCATGACAAAGATGATTTTGACAACTATTTCTCAATACTGAATCAAAGTGTGTTCAAAAGTGCAACTGAATTGTTAAGTTATATTTTGAATAAAGCCATCTAGAAATGATGACACTTCATAATCTAATTTCGTTATTTATGTTTGCAAATATAATATGTTCAGAATTAATTTTACTTTGCTTATATGAAAATACATTCCATCCCATACTCATTGAAATAACTTATTAATTTACATACATTTAAATACTTAAAGACATTGGCTATCTATTTAATCCATTTTGGACACAAATAGTCTATGTAAACTGTATGCAACATATGTTATACCTGTATTGACGGTTTGAACATGAATAAATTATGTCTGTAATGTCCAGTAAAAGTACCCAATTGAAAGTTCATCCAGGAAATCTTCAATGATCTATCATGGCTAACATTGTTTTTCTCATTTGCATGTTTGATACCACCATAGCAATACCGTCCTCTTATTATTCCACAGTGTGTGTCTGAATATGTAAATTGCTCAGAAAAATCATCTGAAGCAAAGTACCCAGCAAACCCTGGCAGAAATGCATGGTCTTTATTTCTCACCACTGCCTACCATAGCATTTTTATTCCACAAAAGTACCACTGTATTATTATATTCGCTGTATGTGTTGAGTAATTATTTTATTATATTCAGGAAAAGTTACAGATACTGTACACTCGTCCGAGAGAACAATAAAAATGGAACAAAATGATACATGTAATATTGACTTGTGTGTTTTTATTGATGTTTTGTTGACATGTGTGTGTTTCTTAATTGTGGTTTTTTCTTTGATTTCAGTTGATCCAAGGTTATATTGCCTATTGGGGTAGGGAGTACCAGCATTATGTAAAGAAATTAATTGGTAATTAAGCTTAAAAAGGGTCATCATTTATAATTACTCTGAATTGTATTTTTAATTATAAATCTTGATTTTGTAGAGAAGACCTCCCGCCCCCCCCCCCCCCCTATGGATTCGCCTCTGAATTCAGCCCTGTACAAGTGTGAAATTATGAAAATAATACAAGTCTACTATGGTTGAAGTTATACTGCTTTTGTTGGAGATACAATATTCTAAGATATTAAATACGAGCTGCTGCACTTTTGACGATAATGGTGAGGGTTGAGCCGTTCTGAATGAAAAATGATCGATTCAATAACTCACAAGTTAAGTTTAGTTTAACAACATCGTATGAGATTCCACTTCCAGTTCATTCTCTCCTCATCATTGAATTTCCTCTTAGCAGATTGAGCGACAGTATATGTCAGAGGGTGCACTTACTGCACGGATCTCAATCCGCCTCAGTGTGAATGAGGCCAGTAATGAGTATGTGGACCAAGTTCTTTGTAAGGAATGGCATTTCAGAGGACACTTTTTCTTCAATTTATGTTAAATCCCCAATTCATGTGGTGTCAAGGAGGCCGTTTATTGAGGATTGAGAATTTTTCACAACTTAAGTTTAGTCTGCATTACTGTTGGTGTGAAAAGGGGCATGTTGTCGAAAGAACTCGTTGAATATTGTGGGGAGGTCCTCCTCCCTATAGTCCTTCACCATAAACAATTCCCCGTCGTGAGCTCCACGAACCATGGCCGACAGGACTGGAATAAACGTTGAGAAAATGAATGAATATTATCAATTATCAATTTTTGATTTAAAAAAACAACAACAACAAATAACGAACAAACAAAAGAAAGGAAAAAACGGTCACAGATATTGGCCCCTCGGCCCTTACACACACACATACACAGACACACGCAATCCCTCAAACAAAACAGTCACAATTAATCGTGCTGGCGTCTTTAAGAGGCACAACCAGTCTGCCCCTTTCAATGTTAGACCCCAAAAAGGCATGTGAAAATAATGAAAGTAGGTCCAACGTTCAAATTTCAATCCAAATGCCGTGTTTTATCAACGTTATCATAATATTAGCAGGTACACGGAGCGGTCGAACGAGTATAATGCTAATAATCCTTATTTTAAAAAAGCGGTTATGTTATTAAACTATAATAAACGAATCGGACAATTGAAAATCCACTTGACGACGGACAATGAATTGGAAAATACCACACTTACTTTTGCCTTCTTGTGGTCGAAATAGGCACAAGACTTTCTTCTTTAAAAGCTGTACTCTTCCCAACTCAACACCAACTCCAAGAGAGGGCTGTGTAACTTCAGCTACCACCACTAGAGGAGGGAGTGAAAGAGAGAGAGAGAGAGAGAGATAGGGAGAGAAAGAGAGAGGGGGAGAGAGAGAGGGGGGAGGACCATTAATGTAACTACATATACAACAGATTTTATTCATGCTCATTCATAAGACATGTGTTTCTTGTGTTTGCCCTTTTCGTTCTTACCCGAATGCGTTCTCAGCTCTACCCATCACTTCACGCTATAATATATCAAACATTACCATTGACGAATATTTACTTTCAAATTTTTCGTGACTTTTGTGTGGAAACACCGTACTATCAACCCTCGATTAGTATTGTGTCTGATAAGGGCAGTAGTATATAGCTATGGGTGAGCTGTGGGGGTGAGGGGGGGGGTATTTGCTTAGAGATAAGTTCAACTTAGAATCTTTGTGAAACACCCCCCTGTGCTCTATTAAAGGTAATACAAAGTTTTGGGAAATTTTGAAATTCGGTGGATAGTGATTCTGTACAATTTTGATATATTTGGATGCCCCTGTGGATGTATTATAAGCACTAGAAAATTTAGCCCCTAAAACATTTCTGCTTTCGAGAAAAATTGAATATAGAAATTTACCGGTGCTCCCGGTAAATTTTGATTAATTTCAAATAGTGCATACGGCCGTACAATGATAGCTGCGACCATGAAAATCTCAGAATATGTAGATGTGATACATCATTTCTAAACGGAAATAGCTAATCGGTCGATTTTAGTCAAAAAATATTGTTTTATAGCTTAATTAATATCTTGACCTTGAGAGGGATCTATACAACATAAAGAGTGTATTATTTACAATTTCGTAACTTTAGACTCGGTTTCAACCGCGACAACGATCATTGAATATTGTAGGATCGCATATCCTTCCAATAGGCTTATTTGAACCGATTTCATGACCCCATACCAAAACTTTGTATTACCTTTAATGGCTGGACCCAATCTACGCCGCCGCTGCCTTATTAGTCCAGAATCTGGCCTATTTAATGTTAATCTCCACCACACCAAAGCTACCTCCCCCTACTTACTTGCTATCAGCCGATGGTGGCGTGATCATTCAATTAGGACGCCAGGCAAAATTCTCAGGCTGGGCTGATAGCGCCGGTCTGGTGGCGCATTTTTTTAAAACCAAACTGTTTAGCCATTTTTGCGAACAAAATTCCTAGAAGTGCTCTGGTAAAAGAGTTTAAGTCATCAGCGCACACCAATTACAAGCCAGCAGCATGTGCGAGCACGTACACCAGGGGAGGGAAGAGGATACATTTTATATGGAAAAACAAATAAAATACATGGCGAAAAAGAAGAGGATTTTATGGGGGGGGGGGTTCTGTCCCCCCCCCCCCATCAGTAGACCAGTGAAAGGGGCGGATGTGACAAAAGTGACTACCCCCATGATAAGTCTTATTATATATGCTACCCCCTCACAGACTTTTGAAGTTTTGTTGTATTACAAAATTACATTCTTTAGCAAAACTATAGTATAAAAACGAGCAATTTACTTTTTTTTCACAATTCACTTTTACTTTGCCGGTATCTAGTGTGCAGTCCGAAGGGTTGTAAATATTTATTAGGTCAATTTTAGTAAGTAGGCAGGAAGGGACTTCTTAAAATAGCGAGCTGAATATCCTCTCTTTTTAGCACTGATCTATTTCTATAACTCTTAATGTTGTAGACATACAGTGTTAACTGTGCTTACGTAATACCAACAGAATACATATTTTCTACAATATTTACTTGTACATTTTGAAGGATATTATGCGAGGGAGCGAGAAGATTTTTGCATTTTCTCTTGGGCCCTCCAGAGCCTAAAAGTATGTTTCAGTCTTTAGTCAGTATTTGCTATTCATTTTTGGTGTGCACTTTTTCAAATTTTCCGGGGGGGGGGGCGGCCCCCCACAACAACTTGAGGGGGGACGTGTCCCTCACCCCCTCCCCCCGGGATCGCCGCCCCTGACTCGCACATTTCGCTTTTAGTCGCAGAACGCTCTAGCTTTGTCCAAGGGAGGAATAGATCCTCGTAAGGTGGTGCAACTCGCAAAAGACATGAGGAAATATATAATGTCGTGTGAAAAGCCGGGGAAGGACACAGACACAAAACCTCCGTGGGTGCGATGTGACGTGTGGACGTTGGCTACACCTACTTTGTATTTTGCTCAAAAGAGTATCCACAAAACTTCAATGTTAGGCCACAGTCCTAACGTTCTTTTCTGGATTCCCCCCCCCCCCCCCGTCCCCCAAGGAAAACAATATTTTCAAATTGTTACATGACTTGTGTGTACAAAATTGATGTGTCAACCTTACGAAAGTTTTGTTTTTATAATGATTATTGACCTCCTTTAAATGTATATTTATATAGAAGACTTTAGAAGACAACTGTTACAGTCCAACTAAGAGTGTAGGGCACGCTTGTAAGCAACTTCTAATCTGTCATGACTAAAATGTGCAATGTTGTTCAATTTCTGAATTTTTTGTTGAAAAACTTGCTTGCTGGCAATATGTATACATGTTTTTTCTTATAAATTTTGAATGTCTAGTCCGGTTAATATTAGCAGGTAATGATTTTATTATTTGACACATTATCCTATCGATAAGCGTAACGATTTGCTTTAGTATCATATAACAAATATAACGAACGACAAGTGAGGTTCTCCTGAAAATTGCATTACAATGTATATTCATCGTCATGGAAAATGTAGTATAAAATACAACAATGGGCGAATAATTGTTTCCAGACCAATGATTTAAGTGAGAGGAACTTACATTTAATTTTGAAACTGTTGCCGTTTGTATATACATTAACTTGAAATAATAAGTAGCCTTGAAAGTGTTGGAATATATCATGTGTGAGTGACCTTGAAGTTTAATAGTGTAGGTTTGTATGAGACTATATAGCCTTTACACTGGTTCATTTATAATGAGATATATCTCCAATCAAATCAAGCTGAGTGATGTTATCAAACAACTTAACAATATCAATCTTCTATTCTCCTAAATAAACCTGGGAAACTTGCATTACAATGTGAATTCATCGTTGGGCATATTTATTGATTCATGACCAAAGATTTAAGTGAGAAGAACTTACATTTTATATTGAAGCTGTTGCCGTTTGTATATACATGAACTTGAAATAATAAGTAGCCTTGAAAGTGTCGCAATATATCATTTGTGAGTGACCTTGAAGTTTAATAGTGTAGGTTTGTTTGAGACTATATAGCATTTACACGGTTTCATTAATGAGATATATCTCCAATCAAATCAAACTGAATGATGTTATCGAACAACTTAACAATATCAATCTGGCTTAAAGTGACTCGGTAACATTGATGAAGGTTGATGAAAAACAGCATGATTTGGGTATGAAATATTTACTTATTATATTCTTTCTAACTCTCTAACATGCAAAATAAAACTGGAAAAAATCAACTGTGCGACACCCTTTAACAGTAAATTCTCCCAACCATTTTTGAATTTTCCAACCGCTTTTCCATGAAAATAAGACATATAACGGGCTTTAAACAACTTTCAACACTTAAATGTCTTGAATGGTATATAGAGCCAATGCATTGCTTTGTGACAATTTTCATTCACCTAAAATGTAATTAAATTGTAATAATAGAGTTGGGAGAAATAAGAAATCGATCAGATCTTTTTTTCCCAATTTTGTATCATTAATAATGGTCTGTTTTTACTCAAACTTTCAGATTATTTTTAATTGTATATACACTTAGCATTGAAGTCACCATTTTCTCTCATCTGAACAATGTTACCAAGTCCCTTTAATGGCGGTGGAACTAAGTTTAATGGTGTAGGTTTGTTTGAGAATATATATCTTTAACACTGATTCATTAATGAGATATATCTCGGATCAAATCAGACTGAGTGATGTTATCAAACAACTTACCAGTATTGAATGTCCATTTACGTCAAAAGAAGATTACTGATTTTGGTGCCTGGCTTAATGGCGGTGGCACTAAATTAACGGTGTAGGTTTTTTGAGACTATATATAGCCTTTACACTGTTTCATTAATGAGATTATAATCTCCAACAATCAAATCAAACTGAGTGATGTTATCGAACAACTTAACCATATATTAACCTTCCATTCTCCCAAATAAACCAGGGAAACCTCGGTCTTTAGATACACAAAAGAAGATTACTAAATTTGTGCCTGGCTTAATGCCGGTGGTTAGCCTTTACACTGTTTCATTAATGAGATATATCTTCAATCGAATCAGACTGAGTGATGTTATCTAACAACTTACCAGTATTACATTTCCATTCTCCTAAATAAACCATTACACAGAATGATATTACTAAATCTGGTGCCTGGCTGGATGGGGATCGCACTCTTTTTAAAGGTAAAGACCGGTAGTGATAACATTGCGGTTCAAGGGTTTTGGGTGCATAATATCCATTCAATATTGTTTAAATATTGCCTTCAGAGGTTTAGATGGCAATACTTCATCCTAAATTCTGAAGAAAAAAAGCTGTTTGAACAGATGTCAAATATGTTGTCAAATTGACTTGGAAGAAATAAATGTTCATATGAATTTGAATTGATACCATATAATTTACCATACTCTCCTAATGATGCAACTCCTTCCTGTTCCCTTTCTTTATAAACTACCATTGAATAAAGTCCCCCCCCCCCCCCAAAAAAAAAAAAAAAACACACAAAAAAGAAGACTAATTCGTACAATGAGAAATTAATCATTACCGTCAGAAGAAGCGAGCCATTCGATGTCTTGTTCATATATCTCAGCTTCCGTCGCAGCTAAAGCAAAAATAAGAGAGCAAAAGAAATAGAGAAAAGAAAAATGATATAACATCTTTAAAAAGTGCACTATGTATATTATAAGATGGGTAGAAGAATCCCTGCAATCTGGTCGGTCAATAATTCTCTTTTTTTTAATTTTTTTTTTTATATAATTTTGTTTTTTAATGATTTTTTTTTAATATTTTTCTTTTGGTGATAATTATTTGTTTTTCGTGTTTTTTGATAATTATAATCTGTTTAAAAAAATATTTTTGTCAATTTTGGGGGCCCCATCTTATAATCAGATGATGCACAGGTTTAATACGTGGGTCGGTGGAATTGTGTGCACGCGGTACCTTTGAATTTGGTCTAAAACACACTCGGCTGCGCCTCGTGGGTTCAAACCATTCAAAGGTACCTTGTGCACACAATCCCTACCGACGCACTCAAACCTGTGCATCATTAATTTTGTATACAGGTCTAGAGATGATTTACATGAAAATCGACATTACAATTAAGCTAACCACACAATAATTTGTTTCCTTCTTCTCTTGATTCTTGTTTAATAACTCGTCGGTGATATCAAATTTTATCAGAAATATTCTAGCAGACCATAAGTTATTCTAATGGTGAAACATAACATAAAACGACATAGACAGAGGGAAGGAGAAAGTGAGAGAGGGGGTAGGGGGAAAGGAACATACAAAGCCAATAGTACGTCTATTCCCACATGTTCCCTCTAAACGTTGTACTGTCAATTCGTCAAAACAAACTCCAAAAAACAAAAAACTTACCAGCCTCGATACGAAGAACATCCTTGTTTCCTATGACCTCTGTCAGAACCTGTCCATATTGCTTGAGTTGCTTGATGATCCTGGTGTAAAGCTCAGCATCCTGTCGACCGCCCTGGATGCTGCCGCAGAAATAGATCTTCAAACCTCGGTCTCCCATCTTTAACGGCAGTGGGGAAAGCTGCTGTCCTCAGATCGTTCCTCCTTATTGACACAAAATTAATGCAGAAGATTACGGAGTCGATGGGCGCTGAACAATCAGATTTGTGTCCATAAACAGGTGATCTTTAAACTTTGTATTCTCAAAAGATATATGGAAAAACAAATCTGATGTTGATATCACTATCGTTTTTTAATTCACCTACATCCTAGTCTAAGAATAAAAATGGACCAAACAAATACGCGAGGTCATGGACGTTTGGAGAATACAAGTGCAGTAGTCTCAAGTGATACCTTACCGACACTCACCACCACTAGATCGACGATAGACGGTACAAAACACTGCGTTACCCATAGTGGCCAATATTCGGTCGGTATGACTTTAGTTGCAGTTCTAGAGGGGGGCTTGGGGACTCAACCCCCCCCCCTCCACCGAAAGGGAAAATTCTTCAAGCTCCCTAAATTTATCTAGATGATTAATGAATTTAAGCAAGGCAATTGTAGAAAAATTAATGCAAGACACCTCAAGCCCATCCTATCCCTTGACCCCCTCAAATCTGCGCCTGTATGACTTGGGTATCTGGAGTCTCTTTATTCGGTGACATCGTGGGATATTTAACTAGGATAATGGGAAAAATATATATATAAATACATGTACATGTATATTCCTTTCAGTTGTGTCCCTTCGTTAAAAAAGGTGGGTTCAAAGAACGTGTACCAACAATCACACTTCCCAAAGCAAACAATTTCCTTTCGATTTAGAAACGTGACAAGACCAATGCTCAAATATATGTATTCTTTTTAATGACTCATTTCAGTACAATTTCCATGAGAATCACTGAAGGGAGTGATTTTGGTGTGTGTATAGCATCCTCCTATCAGTTGCGGTGTAGCTACAGTGAAAATATTGAAGTCGAACGAATAAACTACTGTATCAAGACACCTCCTCTATTCTATAATTGTTACAAGCAGGTTAAAATCAGGTAATATTCAGTACATTTTGTTTAAAATTAAATTCAGTTGAGTCGGGGAGGGGGGTGTACACCCGGTGTACAGTCGAGCCGTGGCCCTTTTAAATTCAATATGGCATACCCTAATCTTAGGTACTCAAGTGAAAAAGTTGCCTCCAAATTGTATTTTTTGTGTTCGCCTTCGGGACCAAATTGCCATTAAAAAAAGTATGAAATTATTTGTTAAACTAGACGCGAATACCTAAATATACAATCATGGTAGTTAATCGTGCAAATATTCACTTCTCTCTCTCTCTCTCTCTCTCTCTCTCTCTCTTTCTCTCTCTTTCTCTCTCTTTCTCTCTCTCCTTCTCTCTCTCTCTCTCTCTCTCTCCGCTTAATCCTCCGAACACAATGTAGGAACTTTTTTTTTTAATCCCTTCAAGTTTAAGAGAATGTTGAAAACAATGTTAAAAAGTTATTAATTTTATCAGCTTCTAAATATCCAAATAACATTATAGAGTACTGTGGTATATTATTAAAACACTTGACTCTCATACAAATGGATTGTTCCTTATCATTGCTACCGCTAGCGCGTTTGGCCCACGGTTATTTCCTTTATATCCACCCATGCAGATGTACATGCCGGTGGGAACGATGGAGTAATAACGATTCCAAAGCCCACAGGAAGAGCAGTATAGATAATAATGTGGACCAACTTTGTACATTCATGTGAACACATTCTTTTCTGCTTATTTTGCTAGGCAAGAGTCGGGAACAATAATAGCGACTGATCAATAGCGCATCCATCACATCTTCTGATCATTTCTTTTATGTGTGTTGCACAACAACATATGTTATAAATTATGTTTAATCAAGAATACAATTAGTTTTTATAATTTAAATTCTGAGTAAATCACACTTTTATGTTTCATTGCGCCATACATAATAATTATGTGCGTAATATCCAACATTCAAATGTATATTAAACAGGCTTATTACATTTATATGATTTACAATTATATCAATAATGTAAGACCGGCTTTTATCAGATAATTCATATTCAGTCAAAACAAAAAATATTAGAGCCCAAAATGATATTTTTGTTAAAAAAATGCGCGTGGCATCCACCCGTATTATATTCCTCAGTATATTTGCAGGATTGTTAGCACGGATGCCATGCATTACCACCAAAATGCGATAATATCTTTTTCTGGAGCCTTTTTTTAATGTTTGGCTGGTCAACGAAAAGTGATACACTACCTTAATTTAAGTTGGAGATTTGGACTTACCGGTTTTGCACTGATGGGCCGTCGAACAAAGAAAAAGATGAGATTACACGAATGTATTCACAGAACAACGAGACTACACTACCGAGTCACACCAGCGAGACAGGCAAAAGACTGACTAAACCGAATTAAAAGTACATTACCCCGAATGGTATTGGACGTTGGTCGATTTGGCGGTGTGACGGTATTATCTGGGACAGGTATCATCCCGTGCAATTTGAGTGAAGATAACTAAAGGATATGTCTGTGTCCACTCACACGTATACGAGGTTATTCATGAAAATTAGTTTATCTCCTTATGACGAAAAAATGAAAATGCGATTCGCTCCGCAAAGGAGGTAGAAACTCTGAAATTAGCAGATTAGGGTATCGAATGCAGGACTATGAGCCTGTTCCAGAGATCTTAAAACAACATCTCTAACTTGATTGCTGAATAAAGAGAACAATCTTCGTATACAGATCGCCTTTTCCTCAACTGCAAACGATTGAATCCAGAGACCTGCAATAACCTGTATAATATAGATGAGACACTCACCAACTTGACCGATGGAATGCAACCGTGACCTTCCTCATCAAAGACTGGCTGGGTAATGAAATCAAATGAATGGATATTCTCCCATGTCCTCTAGCGACAACGGTTCGGCTGTTTAAACAGTTGAGCAGTTTCCTTTGTTAATCACCATTTTAGCTTGCTTTTGGTTACTGTCAAGTTGGAAAACATTGACAAAGAGAACCGCTCGCAAAATAGATACGAGTGTGGTATGTTTGAATTTCAATGACTATAGTCATTATGCAACAAAAAAGCGCATGCCAATTTAAAGTTGTGCAAAAGAGTTCTTTCGACCGCTACGTAAATTTAATTTACAGAGTTTTAATAGTGTCCACCTTTTTTGGCGAGGCATATCTATTTTCAAATACTAATTTTCTTGTATTTCATTATTCTTACCAGTAATCAAACTTTAATTGGTATTAATAACTTTTTCAGAAATGTCCTTCCGAGCCTATCGAAATGAGTATTTTCCCAACTATAATTTTATTTTTGATGGCTGAGCCGTATAAATTGAGAATAGGTCCAATAGCCCCCCCCCCCCACACACACACACACACACAAACACGCACAAAACTAGAAAAATTGGGCGCCCTTTTTCTTGCTCAGATCGATATCGGTCGGGGGGGGGGGGGGGGGTAAACTGCCCCCTCACATCTCCTTCAAAAACGCTAGTTAACGTATCAATTTAATAATTGTAAACTATAATGATGAATATTTGGTCGCCCTCTGGTTCCTATGTAATATCAGACATAATTTATAGGAATGTTAAAATCTTTAAAATGATATAGGCTGACCATACAGAATAATATATTTAAAATTATATCTCTATGAGACTGATGAATGTGTATAATGTATGGAAACGCAATGTATTCACTACCCGGACATATAGCCACGTAATAACATAATGCGCTGACCAATCTACGTGTACGATTATGACAAAAAATGTAAAACGGGATATCTCATTTTGAGATTGTAAGGCAGATTGTCGGAAAAATAAGTGAGATTAAGAAGTAGTATTTAATGAATGCATGTATGCTGGTGGTATAAGCGCTTTATAAGCACTGTTTTTATTATTATTCATATAGCTCCGTTTAGTCTCATTTGACAACGCTCCCTATCGGCAGAGTCAAGCAGCCTAACATGTACGTTAGCCTATGGACTTAAAAAAAAATTAAAACAAAATCGTTAACAATTCATTTTTTGTTTAAACGAAAAGCACACCTAGAAAATTGCTAATTATTAACAAAAATCATCGATGAACATTAAATTGTTATATGTCTTATGAAAGAGTGTTTTATCCCAAATCGTTTGGTATACCATTTTTGTGTGATATGGTATGTGTTCACGCTTGGATGAACAGGAGACATTGTTTGCGAGAGTGCAAACATCGACTTGCGCCAAAGTGATGTTTGAATAAAACAATTGGGATTTCGGTATTAATAACGGTCTTTGCAGATCCAAATAGCATCCCTAACAAAATTAATCATGCCACACATATCAAATATTGAATATTAATTATTAACGAACATTGTGCGCGCGTGTGTGGGTGTGTGTGACTTTGCCCTTTGCAAAAAACATATGCAATGCATTTCATTTGATACATTCAATTCATTCTCTCACTCCGCTAATCCCAACATAGGCCTAATGTAGGCATCACTTTGGCGCAAGTCGATTTTTGCACTGTCGCAAACAATGCCACCTGTTCATCCAAGCGTGAACGCATACCACACAAAAATGGTATTTGAGATAAAACACTTTTTCATAAGATGTATAATAATTTACTGTTCATAGATGATTTAAAAAATATTTAGCAATTTTCTAGGTGTAAACTTTTTTTTGACTCACACGGTATAGACTATTAAACTAATAAACCGGCCGACTAATATATAACAATTTTATTCATACTTTTTAAACAAACTTGACAGCCTGAAAGCTTGCCCAAATGATTGCCCGACATGGATTCCTAGTATTTTATTAATAATATGTCACTAGGTCCCCAGTAAAAACATCCATACATTTTAATATGATAGTAAACCGGTCTATTGTCAACCATGCAGGCCTGAGTAGCCCGCTCAAATCCGTAGTTAAAGCCCCTCTAAAGTGTTGGGAGCCCCACAAATTTGATGGCAACAATTCACTTAAGTTGTATCATAATATAAAATAGGATGTCATTTAAAATACAAAATTCATGTTAACTACGAGAACCTAAATTTTGTATTCTTTTATTAATATTCGACTTTACACACATTATTTTGACGTCTTCTTTCACATTATGATACAATTTAAATGAAATTTTGCCATCAAATTTTTTGGCGAATTAGGGGCAAAGCAACGAGATATATATTAAAAACCAAAAAAAAATGATCAATCTAGAATCACCGAGTGTAGATTATATTGGGTTTCGCAATAACGAGATACTAGTGTAACAGAATTATGTGAGAGAGTGAAGCGACTGAGTTTTAGCAAAAGATTTCATTGTAAACCCACACAAAGTGTTATTTCTGATGCAATTTATCTAACGTATTGGGAGCGCATATAATCCTTATTATCTTAATAATTTTGTCTTCCCTTTCATCCCTTTTCTTTCTTTTTTTTTCTTCGTGTTTTGCACCTGTATTTTTTTGCGGAAATTGTTCATCTCCTCTAAAGGCCACCCAGGGCACGTACCACCTGTGCCCCCTGCAGTCACTGCCACCACTGTCTTTCATGCGTTTGTCAGTTTATAAGGGACAAAACCTACACGATTATTGTGAGGTCATCGCGTGCATTCACTTCAACCTATAGGAAAAGCCCTCTCACACATTTACGCGCATCGACCTACGTAATAATGTATACTCATCACCAATGCGTTCGAGTAGAAACTTTTGACCAATCAGGAACGCGTTACTAAAATCCTACTCCAAAAATCATACGTAACAATGAAATGCGCAAGTTTTGTGTTTACATTAGTAACGCATTACCTACAAGAGATTCATTCTTTATGAATTCCCCTTGCATTAAAGACGTTTGCTCTGCTCCTGTCTTTATATCTCAAATTGAAATGGCTCGCCGATCTTCTCGTAAGCGACGATTTTTCGCCCGACTTCGAAAGAGAATGGGAAAGAGTATGAGGAGACTGTGTTGTCTCTTGTCACGGTAGGAATATTTTCCTAAAGCTCTCCCAATGATCATATAACCTTATTAAAAAAGCCTTATTTAAAAACCTTATCACTGGAGGGCTTCAAGGGAGCGCTTCCACCCAGCATCTAGACCAAGAACTATAGATAGTTTATTCCTCAGCACTACATCCTGACTTATGGATCCTGCTGAGTATCGTCGTAGAAGTAGAAGTATTAAACACATAAACACAGTATTCACATTTTAATAGTGTCTTAATGTAAATCAGATTTATTGTTTCTGTAGTTACCAAACTCCAAAGCTTCGTCGAGCACGACCCGAAAATAGGGTGGTACTCTTTTGACCACCATTCATTGTTCAGCTTTGTTCTATCATTATTTTCTATAGCAACTTTGAAAATTACGATTTTATCTTTTGGGTGGTATTTATTTAATTACAGCCACCGAGGATGACAGTACTGCCAACCGAAGTAATATTTTGACAGCAGAAGCCCTCAAAATGGTAAGAATTCTATTAAAACCCAATTCTTCAATATTCGTAAAAGTTCTATTCAACCAAGACAATCATAGTTGGAATTAAATCATTCTTTTGCTCTCACATGCACGCCTTTCGTTCTTCTGCTTTAATGTGATTTTCATTTTAATCTTCTCCCTCCGAATATACAATATTCTCTCTCCGTATTGGTTTGTCCGCCTCTCTGTATGCAATTTTAAAGCTATTACACAATATTCACCACTCATCTCGTATAATTCTTTTTCTTCGTTCAAACACAGTTCCACTCTACTACATGTAATATTATCAACGATACATTCAGTGACTCGACACCATTGTGGAGTTCGGAAGAGGGCTTCCCAAGCATCACGTATTACCCAATCATCGCTTCAAAGCAGAACGACAGCGATAACAACGACGTCGACGATGATAACGATAACGGAACAAGTATCGCATCAGACTGCTGTCAGCTCCATAACGAAGTCTTGATCGAGATTCATCATGAAGATGATAACGATTCATTGTTATCTGACACTACTTCTAGTTTGATCAGATTCATGGACGAAATGGACAATCATAGTTTCACAGACGTGTCCAGCATTACAACCGACAATGAAGACGACAACGACACGTTTACGACAGTCACCGATTTGACATACTACACCCATGATCTTTTCGATGACGACAGCAGTGACGTCATACTTGATCTCTCCCTCACCAAAGATGAATACGAACTTATCAATGGTAGAGACCAAATAATCGAAAGTGATTTTATCACTGCAACAACTTTTCTAGATGAAATCATTTCTGAGGTCGCCTTCAAACTGGATTCTAACAATTGAACCTCCGGTTTATTTTTGTTTAAAAAATGACAAATACTCAATTATATTCTTGTAAATAAATCTGGATATGCTATACTCAAATTGAAACTACCTTTGTGTTGTTGTTGTGTGTGTGCAGGCGCGTACGCAGGGGGGGGGGGGGGTTTGGGGGGTTAACCCCCCCCTTTGGTATTTTTATGTGTATAAAACCCCCCCTTTTGGATTTTTTTTTTTTTTTTTTTTTTTTTTTTATTATTAAAAAAAAAGAAAGAAAAAAAAAAAAAAATTATCCCCATGACTGACCAAAAACAGGTGACCTTACCCCCCCCTCAACGGAGCAAAATGTCAAATTTTCAAATTTCGAGGTCAAAAAAAAAAAAAAAAGTGTCCTCTTACCCCCCCCCCCCCCCCCCCCCCCCCTAAAAAATCCTGTATACGCGCCTGGTTGTGACCATAGCTTTACGTCGATGATTTGGCAAGACAATCATAATTATGTGCAAAGTCACTCTCCACCCAAAAGGAGTAAATGGGTAGAATGAAACACACAAAGTAATAGTATCGAATTTTACACTTGTATGATGATGCAGAACAGAAGTTTCAAGCTTTGAATCCAACAGTTTTCATGAAAAGCATGGAACGTTCTTCTTCGTAATTTGTCCGTCGTCTTATACCAACACGTGTTTGATCCATTTTGACTTAAATAATCCATAATTACTGTCTTGTTTTCCATCGGATTTTGTTCCAGCTTTTACTGATCGAATTATCCGATTTCTATTCTTAAATAAAAAATGAAATTTATATCAGGGTAGACTCTCCGTTTTATTTTCAATGTTCTTGCGACTTAACGTCTATAGTAGCTCGGTAGCTAAGCTTGTTTCTATACACTCTATATCACTAATTTAGGCTCTCACAATCGCTTCATCTAATGTTGATGACAGCCGGTCATTTTTCTCTTACTGGGGAAGTTGCGTGGATCTGTTTGCCCTTGGCACCAATATCAAGAGTCTTAGCTTGGTTGAAGGAAAACCAACTACTTTGTCTGGAACCAGCGTGGCCTGCGCCCATGCTATAGGTAAATTGATTATGTATTTACATCCGTACCCGGACGCCTACCCCATGGACATACACCCCCCCCCCGGATAACCACCCCAGTCAGCTACCCCCTAGGACAACTACCCCCTAGGGAAACCACCCTCTAGGACGACTACCCCACGGGACAACTACCCCTAGGACAACTACACCCGGACAACTACCCCGGACAACTACCCCTAGGATAGTTGTACGGGGGTAGTTGTCCTAGAGGATGGTGGCGTAGACGGTAATTTTCTGGGGGTAGTTGTCCCGTGGGGTAGTCGTTCTAGAGGGTGGTTGCCCTAGGGGGTAGTTGTCCTAGGTTGTAGTTGTCCTAGGGGATAGTTGACTGGGGGTGGTTATCCGGGGGTGGATGTCCTAGGGGTAGGTGCCCTAGAACCATTTACATCTAATCAAAATTATGATTCATACCGTCTTAATTAAAATTGAAGCATGAAGTCTGAAGGGGGTTTTGTGGCCACATCAAACCATAATCGCATACGAGTTCATAAATTTATCAAGAAACAAACCGGATAAACGTTTTGCATAAGTTCGCAATGGCTGATCAGGGAATTGTGCATAGGGCGAGGGGCACAATTCTGAAAGTTCTCTGACAAGCAAACAAGCAAACAAATAAATAAACAAATAATCAAAATCTAAAAAATAGGGGTTTAATAAAGGCGTATCATATTTTCGGGTGCCATGGGGGGGGGGGGGGGGGGGTGGGGGTGTCTTACTTTGATGCGGAAGTACGCACTGTCGTGGGGCCACTAGTTACTTTTTATACTTGATTGTGCGCTGAAAAAATATACCGCATTGGGTTATGCCAGGGCACTGTTTTGCGCCCCCCTCCCCCCTCCACCTGGCCCCCGATCCCACACCTACTCCGGGCTCAGGCACTGGGTCTGACATGCAATACCTCTGTTTTTTCTGCTGTTAACTATAATGAAACAGGTTACAAAGTTTAAATCACACTTTCACTTCTAGTCACAGAGAGTTTCAACTTGGGAATTGTGTTTCTCTTTTTTCATCGTGTGTATTTCAGGTGCTGCTTCGGCAATCATGGAACATCAGCATAGCCATGTACAAGTCATTAGGAAAATGAAGATAACCGCGTCTATGGACAAGATCTCTGACCCGAAAGGAACCCCCAACCGCCTGGTTTACGCTGGCCTAGCTGTAGTAAAGTCTTCTCCTTTTGTGACAGACGTTTGAACCAAGTGATTAATACAGAATCACCATGACAACCATGTTGCATATTCAATTCCGTCTTACGGTATACGTTAATGATTGTGGACAATAAATATGGAGAGTGGGTGAAGAGTAAAACATAGAATTTCCTTAAAATGCATCTCAATTTTCTAAGG